>JAHPZR010007513.1:0-58343 GCA_019787425.1 Platygyra sinensis | reverse complement strand
CAAAGGCCAAAGTTCATTGGAAACACGATGGATTGAGCTAGTAAAATAAAAACTTCGAATTTCTTTTAAAAATAATTATATTCACCGCCAAATTACAATCCCAAACCGACTGGCCATTGAATTGTGTCACATACCTTCACTTTATCAAGATATGTTTGGTTTCCATGCCAGGAGTTATTAAAGTTGATTGTATCTGGACTACCTTTGTAAAAACTCCACATCCATCTCTGAGAAATTAAAAAAACAATAAGTTGTGGAGGCAAGGTAGCCTGATGGTTAGTCTGGATCAAGCCAGCTAGGTTTGAGCCGTGGCCTGGGTACATTGAGTTGTGATCATGGGCAAGACACCTTACTCTCACAGTACCTCTCCACCCAGGTGTATATATGGTACCAGCAAATGTAATGCTGAACCTCAGGATAAGCCTGTTATGCTATGATGGACTAGCATCCCATCCAGCTGACTGGGGGGTAGAAATACTTCTCATTGCTTCATGCCACTGAAACTGGAGGTAAGGGCCAGTCTAAAGGGTCACTTAGCTTATACATGTACGGGCACACTTTTTTTTACTTCAGGCAGCTAAAACTCTGATGGTATGGGGAACTTTGGCCCTACCTGGAGGTTGACTTAAACCCCTCTGGCAGAACAAAAACAAAAATAGATGTGTAATGCGAAAAACAGTCCTTCTGGAGAACTCATTCAAAAACAGTTTTCCTTTTGTCATAGACCAGTAGAATGCAAGATCCATGAAATAAGACTGAAAGATAACGATCTTGAATATGCACACCATGTTTAAGAAGCACAATATTGCCTGTGCTCTTACATTGATCGGCAGATCCCTTTATTGATCATGCTTACCAGTTCATTAAGAAGATCCTGGGTCAGAAACTGGTCTTGATGTAGAGTTGTATTAATGAGCATGGGAACGCCAAGCTTATGAGGTTGGCTGTCTGGTGATGCTTGAACCCAGAAGGCACGTATAACTGATTCTTTTGTTGGTCTGTAAGTGTCGTAGGGGGCTGGTTCAAAAAGAAGAGAAAAAAAAAGCATTTCAGATTGTGCAGAATGACCAGGCCGCTAGGATTACAGTATTGCAAAAGTAATGCAAGCGAAATGCCCAAATTTCATCCTTTGCTCCCATGATTTTTCGATGAAAGTTTGTTCGAAAGTATATTTGCAACAGCTTAGTGTTCTTTTAGCAGTACTTTGTATTTACCTTTTGTGACAATCATCCCAAAATTTTGAGTGCCCATGATTCTCCAGCCAGCGAACGCAGATGTATTTCGGGCTGTCACTGGTTCCGCCGAAAAAAACGTCTGCGAACTCGAGTCAGAGATAGATTTCTGTGATGTCAAAACTTTTGTTTTGTGGTTGACCATTAAAATTCACCGATAGAATATGACACTTGTGTACACACACGACCCTGCGGGAACCAACAATAATTTATTTTTAGGAATTTGTTCGCAAAGAGCTATGAGCGCCATCGAAACACCAGAAATGATTTTAACTTCCGAGGTTTGTTTTCTTTGCAAGGCAAAAGTTTCCAGTGAAGAAGAGATAAAAGTGTTTGGAAAAAGTACAGTGGCAAATTCATTCACTAATTCTGGGTTCAACTGAATTCAATCTGTTCGTTTGCAGTTAACAGTGAGTGGACGGGCTTAACATGACTCCTGCTGTTTTGTGATGAGACAAGTCTGTGACCTTCAGAGTTCGTGATCATGCTGTAGACACGGCCGGCCCACTTGCCATTTCGCCGAAAACTTCCATCTCCTCTTCTTCTCGTACTCCTTTGAATCATGGGCAACTTTCAGGTTTTTTCTTTCTTTTCCTCTTCAACGACTTTTGGAACTCCGGAAATATACTTCCACATTTTGGCAAGGAATCACTTCTGTCACGTTTTCAAACTTACCAAAGGAACACGCATTGATGAAAAACAATTTGCTTGCAACGTTGTTGAGCATGTGGTACACCGAGGGTTATCACTTGAAAAAAAAATTCTAGTTTAAGACCTTATACCCCGAGAAATCGCAACAGAGACACTTACTTTATATTTCAAATAATTTTGTTATTGACGAATCTTCATGAGAGCCCTGCAGTTTGCGGCCAAACATGTCTTCTTTTCAGGGGTGGTTCCAGCTTGGGCGCCATGTTTACTTGATCACTGATGGCTTGATATCACTACGAGTAAGCCATTATTGTTTACTTTTTTGCGGAGCCCGATGTTGCGCTTCAGTGCCAATTTATTGCACAGGAGGCAGCGTGGCCGAGTGGTCAGTGTGTCAGACTCACAATCCGGTGGTCCGGGGTTTGAGTCCTGCTCTGACCACTACCTGGATAGTTTCTCGGTCGCCCCAAGTTCAAATCCTTGGCCACGCTTGTAAATAGCCAACTGGTTTGCCTCCTGCCAGTTGTTTAGTTTGAATTATTTGTTTCAGTTGTTTGCTTGGCCCCACTAGCAATTGTGCTATAACCACTGCCGAGGGTAAATAAAGGCTGTATTTTTTTGTATTTCAGTTTAGAATATAAAACTTTGCAAAATAGAAATGGACAATGGTAGGTTTGTGTGTAAACATTTATTGGCAAAACGGAATGTAAAAAACATCGTTTATTTTGCAGTTTAATTAATTTGTTGGCGATGAAAAATGGCGCACGCCAAACGGGCAAGTGAACTGTGATTTGCGCTCGCCCGACACTTTAGACACTCACATGGGCGAGCGGGCAAGTGCTTATGTCCAACCCTGCATTTTTTAACAAGAGTTTGCGAGAGCTCCATGCACGATTTCTGCGTGTTTCCTCTTCATATATGCAAGGTGAAATGTGATTGGTTTGTAAGAGCTGACCTAACAGAAATCGTTCTTGTGGCTCCGGTTCGCAGATGTTTTTTTCGGCAGAGACAAGTGACAGCCAGAAATGCGTCTGTGTTTCAAGGTTAATTATTCTCCAAACCTTTTCAAAATTAAAAATTGACTTTCCTCAGAGTTAGAGTGCACCTTTTCACCCCTTGTATCAACTATCATTTATAGCTGTACAGGTGAAATAACCAAGTTAAAAAAGACACGTTAGTGTTGTTTTCACAGGACTACAATACAACAGAAAAAACACTGAAGATAAAATTCCAGACTTGAATGAGCTTGGCCAATCCTCATAAGAAGACCTTTAATTTTTAAAACTGAGATGAGTGTGATTAAAAACTATTAAATATGAAACAGTATTCCTATAAAATTCCCCAATAACACACATCCTTTGAGAACACTTTTAAAATCCCTGAAGTACTTACACACTATAATTCCTAAGCAAGGCCCATAAGGTGCATTTTCCTGTTGCAAGATGCTCTGATATTTAAGCTGATTGTGAATGTCTTGGACTGATGGATCAGGCTGATATGACGGGTGACTGTGATACCATCCCACAAGGATGAGACCTCGCTGGGCAATAGCATTCCGCACCTGCCACAAAGTATTACAAAATATGAAACATTAAAAATAAAACTGTGGATTTACAAAAATGTAGCATTAATAGCCTTTCTAACTCAAAATTGTGCAGTTCTTCAACAAAAACAGTACTCTTGAACTGGTTTTTGTAGAAGGTTCCATTTTGGATGAATTGCTTCATTTGAACAAGCAGTAATCTGGTCGAAACAACATCATGCAACATTTACTGGTGATTTAATAATAAAATTTATTATATAAAAGTCAGTGGTATACCGAGTGGTAACAAACTGATAAAAACGATACGATATCCTCACATGTGAAGATACTGATGATTTCACTGACATCAGGTTTGTCTCTTAAATTGTACTTAAATTCGTTGGTGGATCATCGAAACATCTTTGGGTCTTCCTCAAAAAACTTCGGCAATCTTCGGAAATCTTCGGAGATGTTCGGAAATTCTCGGAAAATGTTCAGGAACATTCGTCTGGTCTTCGCCCTTTAAGTTTATTATCAGTACGTTTATATAATAAAAAGAACATTACATGTTAGCTCCAAGATATGAATTTTATGTTCTCGTGACAAGAGCAATATCTCACTCATTCGCTGCGCTCACTCGTGAGATATTGTTCTTCCCACACGAACATAAAATTCATATCTTCTCACCACCGTGTAATATCCTCTATAAATTTTGTTGAATGAAGTTTTCCACTTCCTGACTGTTTTAAGACTCTTTTAAACACTTAGTGTCCTATAATTTACAATCAATCACATTTTAGTATTCTGAGATATCCCAACAATATTTTATTATTCAAATTAATTTTTATGTTGATTGCTTTGTGTGCTATCAATTCATTACAAGTACACCAGCTATATACTCTGAACAGCAATAATTTAGAACATTTAAGTGCTACTACGATCAAAAAAGTAGTACTAATATATATTTTTTCTTCTTGCCCACTACCTGTCTAATTTTCATACCTCCTCTTCTACTTTTGGTGCATTTTCTTTGTCAGCAAATCGGCAGCGACATGGAAAAGCCTGGACAATCTTCATGTCTAAAAAATACATTTTTTATAAGAAAAATTAACCCCTGGTATTACAGAAAGTGTACTGGACAACTTTTATTATAAGCCAACCCTGAAAACTCAAATAAGAAGTTTCATATTTTAAGCTCTGAGGGCTTCAAACACAGATTTTGCAGACTGTTTATCTAGACTGCTTAAAGTCATGTATATTATCATCTGAGGAAGCATGCAGTCTGTGACAGTTTTACTTACGGTGTGTTTGTGGGTCAAACTGTCCTGCTAGATATCCTACAACTTCACTTGATGTCAAATGACAGTGGTAATCCTGAAATAAAATGATTACCGTCAACACAGGTTATCTTCTTCAAATTTTAGAAATGCAAAGCAAATTTTATCACATATTGTAAGTTAAGGGTTGACACCCACCATAAGCAGAAGACAGTTTGTTGAAATATCCACAGAAAATGGCTGCATTTTTCCCACAGCACTGAAGTTCACCAGTTCAACCAGAGTATGCAGATCACTAACAACAAGTGAAACAAGAAAGCATTCAAGTTAAATTTGCATACATGTAAACTTTAGTCTCTGTCTGGTGTAAACACATTTTTTTCTTCCCAATTTAATGGATATAATTTATCAATAAACATTTTTTGTTGTGACTTTCTAGTCAAAGACAAAGTTACATGTTTCTATAATAATTATTATTATTATAATAATTATTATAATAATAATTAAATTATTATGGTCCAATGTTTTCCTCTGCTTTAGGTTCTTTCAAATGGTCACTTTACATTATTTTTACTTTCATTGGAAGGAATGGGAGTCTGGGACCAATAAATTATTAGTCTAAGACCAACAAAACTGGGGAAATTTTAATGATTGGTTTAAGACTGTTTTGCAGTTTAACATGTAAGATGTAATTTTCCAAACTTGCAACTTAAAGCTCATATAAAATACTTGGCTGCACATCTTATTTTCAGCTCTCCTATTAGGCTTGATTACCAGCTGCTGTTCGGGAAAGGGGCCTGCGCTCCTCCCCCGAACTCACGGCTGGACGCATGGACTTTCGCTTGCCTGCCTGAATCGAGCAGGCTGCACAAATTATCTTTCTCGCAGCAGCAAAGAGGAGAACGATCGTGTTAGTGGGACACCTAACCAAATACCTTGAACTGATGAAATAATGCCTGATCTAAACCATGGCGGCATATACAACACACAGAATAGTCAAAAGACTTTATGCGTGAGAATCTATATTTGAATTGTGTGGTGCGAGAATGTCAGATAAGGAACAAAGTCAACAAAGAGAGGGATAACGCAAACATCGATCTCAAGAAAAAAAATACTCAACGGCCAGCAAATTGATGTGTGCTGTAGTCTTCTTGAAGGAAAGCGACACCAGTCTCTGGCGAAGCCAGGCAAAATTAATTTTTAAATGATCCAAAGCAACTGAACCGAGCAAAACAAAAACATGAAGGCCACATGATGCACACCAACATGTGTGACCTTTGACATGTCATTTGCCAAACAACAGTCAAACAGTTCTGCTATACTTTTTTGGAAAAACGTCTTCTTCTGTAACAACAGTGTGAAACAAAATAGGTTGGAAAGCCAAATTAAAAGAAGAGGTGGCAAAAACGGCACGGGTACAAATGTTTTGAGCTGTAGGCGTCATGTGGGACTGTCAATGACTGCCATCAGATGACATTTCTGGCCGCCAGAAAAGCCACAAGAATTTTAATTAGGAATTTATGTCACAGACATGGTTTGCCGCTCACGCATCCAGCCGTCTCTTCTCGGGGAGGGTAGACCAGACACGAGAGAGCGGCGGAAATCGAGCCTACTCTCCTATCAGTATCTGGAAAAGTGATGAAACAGTTCCCTCTTGCATAATAGGGGTGACTATTGAGGACATTTTAACTATTGCAATTGTATTGCAATAGGTCACATGGATATTGCGATATTATTGTGATAGTGTAGGTACTATTGCAATAGTATTGCCATAGTTTTTCAGGAATGACTTGTCTGCATCTACTTAATGCCTAACACTTATAGAAATGTCTAAGAAGTAGTAGTCAATACAGGTACTGAGGAACACAATGGATGGCACGACCCTATTGCTGGTTCAAGAATCAAGACGCCAAAAATGCTCGGTGCAGTAGGCGGATTGTTTTAGGTTTCTTTTTTACCTTTATCTGGGTAGAAAAAGCTGTCTTTATTTTCCAAACAAGTTAAAATGTTAGAAGTATAGAAACTACTATCGATAGTTCACTTCACTATCGCAATTGTTATCGATATTTCATTTTCACTATCGATCCATCGCTATCGCAGCATTAACATCGTGATCTATCGATATTTCGACATAATTATTATTACACCCTTATTGCATAATTATTTATAACTCTTCAAGGCAAAAACAAACCTCACATTCAATAAACACATTGATTAAGTGTACTGTGACTAGAACTTGCTCACAGTTAACATAATTATAACTTAAAGGGGCTCAGTAACGTTTGAAAAGCTTAGCTAAACTTTTCAAATTCGTTGTTTGCAATCTGTGTCAATCTTCTCCATCCTTAACCATTCTTGTTCCTTTATGGTTTATTATTATCTCTTTGATGTTTTTCTATCTTTATAAAAAGTTACTTTTAGGTTTTCTTCAATTTAACGGTTAATTTTTCGATGTTCAAAATAACTCAAGATGCCGTGACTGAGCCCCTTCAATAAGTTTAAAGTATTTCCGAGTTACACTGTACCATGCAGTAGTCACTCCTCAAGACATTTGAAAATGGTACTTTTGTGGGATGTGGCCAAAATTACACAAGTAAAGTGAAAGGCAAAGTTATAGCCACTTGTTATTCTTTCTGTGGGAATCCTGAGGTCTGATGTTATAATAAAGACTTTATTTTACGAGGGTAACACTAAATAGCACAGCTAATAAACTTGTGGCCCTCACGCCGGTGTTAGCTATGCCGTGCTGACAATTAAGGCCTACAAGGGCTGAAACAGCAATCTATGGCTGCTAATATTCTGAGCTCAATTTTTTTGGTAGTTATATAGAGGATATTGTAACATGATGGTGAGAAGATAAGAATTTTATGTTCGAGTGGCAAGAACAACATCTCACAAGTGAGTGAAGTGAACAAGCGAGATATATATGTTCTTGCCACTCAAACATAAAATTCATACCTTTGAGCTAACATGTCATGTTCTTTTTATCATAATTATAGACATGCTGTGCCCATCATGACAGCGTTTTTGATGATTTTCTGAAGATTTCCGACCCCTTTCTGAGGGTTTTCAAAGATTTTCCAAAATTGTTCTGAAGATTGCCGAAGACCTTTGAGGAAGATGATTTTCTGAAGATTTCCGAAGATTTTCCAAAATTGTTCCAAAGATTGCTGAAGACCTTCGAGGAAGACCAGAAGATGCAGTTTTAATCATGCACTAACAAATTTAACTACAATTTAAGAGACAAACTTGATATCAGTGAAATCATTGATATCTTCACTGGTGAGGATATGGAAAATACACAATCTGAGTCCCTGATGTAGTTTCGAATGAATTTTACGAGTGGTATATTTTCCAGTAGAACACTCACGTCTATACAATAAAAGGCTTAATTCCCTCTACCATTGTCACCTTTGTGTGTTTTCTGTGGCTATAACTTCCTCTTTCACTCTACCTCTCAAGACAGTACTCCATTCTATTTTGAGTGCTTGACATGACAAAATTTTATGTTTTACACACCTCTCAGGAGTCAACATTGTGTACTTGACTGATTGTCTAGCCCTGACAGCTGATCGCTTCCTACTGCTTCCTGAGCTGGTTGGAGATAACAGGGGACTGGGTACATCTGCAACCAAACAGCAGTGAAAGAACCAGAAACCATTAAACAATTCCCAAAAGTACAATATAACTTTTAAAGTGCCACTATGATGAAAATCGCATCTTTTCTATCAAAGCCATCTTAAGATAAACAAGTAGCCTGCATGAGAAGAAAAATGCTGTTTACTATTTTCAAATATCCCCTTTTGTTACAGAAATATTTAAGCTTTTTAAATATACAAATTAGCCAAGTGATGACATCATATACTCAACCAAATTTTGATCAAATTTTATGAAAACAGATATCTCAACCAATTTGTATCAGAAATGTTTGATTCTTTGCAGTAAGATTTTGCTAAATGTGCTCATTCGTATATTTTACAGATTTTTAAAACTTTTATTTAATATCTCCGGAACTAATGCAGGTATTTGCAAACGGTAAAACGGCATTTTCATTCTTTTATAAAAATTAATTGTATGTGATACACCTAAAAGATCAAGAGGTAAAAATGTGATCATAGTGGCACTTTAAGGGCTTTGAGCCTACCACTACAGCAAACTGTTGCACACTGCAGAGGTTTATCCTAATTTTTAACTTTTGTAATATAATTATAAGTTGTTCATGGCATTGTAATTTTCATGTTCATCTCATATTTGTTCCCTCTCAACTTGACCTGGCTGAATTGGTTTTTGTGCCCTGCAGTCACCTGCAACAAGCAGATTTTCCTGCAGGGCAAATAACTTTTCATTCTTATTTGCCAGATAGGCAAGGGCCAAGACAAATGATCTACCCACTAAATAATAAAAAAAGAAAAAACATACGAGTAAACCGAGACTTGCTCACGGCAAACAAACCTTTTTTCTTGAGGGACACAGTGGGTAGTCCTGAGGGAGCAAGATAGTACCATCTTGGCTGCTTGGGAAGCCAATCACTGTACAGAATTAATTTTGGTTTATCTTGCCCACTCCTGGAGCTAGCAATAGCAATTCTAGTTACCTTGCCAGTTCCCAAATACATGTAACTACCTGGCTGCCAGGGAGAGGCACTGCGAGAGTAAAGTGTCTTGTCCAAGAACACAATGTAATAGCCCTACCCAGGAGTTGAACCCAGACCACTCAATCCAGCGACGAGCACACTCACCAAGAGTCTACCATGCTTTCCAAGTATGTACAGCATTGTAAAGTGTCTTGCCCAAGATACCCCTGAGCATAGCTCAAACCCAGATTGCTCTATCGTAAATCCTAAATCCACTAACCATCAGACCACATGAAACAGTCTGTCTCACAACCACAATGTATTCCAACGTTTAAGGAGAAGCTAGACCATGGCAATAAACAAGACCTCATTCACTTACCAACTGGACTTCTCATAGAACTTGAGGAAGATTTTGGTGAAGAGGACAGAGTTACTGATGTTGGCGAGAAAGGTGAAGGTGATTTTACAGATGGTGGGTGAATGTAGCCAATGTTTGGCTTCCTCCTGTGAGAAAAAGAGATCAGTTTAATTATGCTTTAACTTTCTATCTTCTCAAACTCATTAATAATTCATCAACTTGAAGCAAAGAAAATCACAACCGTGAAGGAGGTTTGAATACCCGGTCTTAATTAGCATAGATTTCGACGATTTTCCTTCTCCGTTTACTACTAATTTTTTGTTTCAATTGAGAAGATATATCAAACCACTCAAGACAGTGTTCCATCGGCTATCCAACACCTTGAATATGGTCAAAAATACTCCGCTGTGCATTGTATTTTCAAATCTCTTCTCGGTGTTTGGATATCCCGATGAAACACTGCCTCTCATGTTTGATATACTACTTCAAACAAATTGTACCTGTCCATTAATTTGAAGTACAGTTTATAAAAAAAGATTGTTGACCATAAAATGCCCTGGACTCTGAATATTTAGAACATAGCCTTATGACAAGCCAGGTAATGCTTACAATATCCTTACCCCCGACCTGACGATGTTGAATGTGGAGCTTTGGTTGAAGGTTTCACGTTCCCTGACCAAGAATTACCTCCAGATGAACCAGATCCTGAGGTCCTGTGTGGTGTGTGCTTTGAATGTGCAGCTGGCTGTGAGACAGCCGAGATTGGGGAATGCAAACTGGTGGATGATGATGACGATGACAATGATGACGATGAAGCATGTACAGCACCATGACTGCTGGATTGTGTAATTGTTGATGTCTTGTGCGATGAAGTGGGCACTGACTGTGAGGGCAGATTGGCTGATACATGCACTTTATGAGAAGATGATGGTGTTTTCACCATGACTAGATGATGGCTGTTGGGAATGACAAAAATGTTCAGTTCATGCAGTCATGTGTATGCACCAAGGAAGAATATTTTAAACTCATTACCATTAGGTGAGCTTGGAGAAGGTGCTAGGCTCGATTTCCGCCGCTCTCTCGTGTCTGGTCTACCCTCCCGGAGAAGAGACGGCTGGACGCGTGAGCTGCAAACCATGTCTGTGACGTAAATTCATAATTAAAATTCTTGCGGCGCTTCTGGTTACCAGAAATGTCATCTGATGACAATCATTGGCGGGTCCACATTACGCCTACGGCTCGTAACATTTGTACATGTGCCGTTTTCGCCACCTCTTCTTTTAATTTTGGCCTTCCAACCTATTTTGTTTCACACTATTGTTACAGAAGGGCATTACATGCTGTTTTCTACAGAAGAGTTTTTAAAAAGAAAGTAGAGCAGAGCTGTTTGACTGTGGTGTGGCAAATGACAATGTCAGAGGTCACGTATATGTTTGCGTGTATCGTGTTGACACCATAGTTTTGTTTTGCTAGTTCAGTTTGCTTTGCTTCATTTAAAAATTTAATTTTGTCTGGCTTTGCCAGAGGCTGGTGTCGCTTTCCTCCAAGAGGACTACCATACACATCAATTTGCTTGAGGGTTTTTTCTCGAGATCGATGTTTGCGTTTATCCTCATATACTCATTTGTTGAGTTTGTTCGTTATCTGACATTCTGGCACCACATGATTCAAACAATGAAATATAGATTCTCACGCAAAAAGTCTGTTGACTATTTTGTGTGTTGTATATGCCGCTATGGAATAGATCAGGCATTATTTCATCAGTTGAAGGTATTTGGTTAGATGTCCCGCTAACGCGATCGCTTTTCGTATCGCAGAACTTCTTTGCTACGGCGAGAAAGATAATTTATGCAGCCTGCTCGATTCAGGCAGGGAGATTTTTTATTGGTCGAGATTAACAATGCTAAGGTCCACGAGTCCAGCCGTGAGTTCGGGGGAGGAGCGCGGGCTCCTTTCCTGGACAGTGGCTGGTAATCGAGCCTAAGAAGGTGCCTAAGTGGTAGCTATAGGTTAAGCCATGCAAATATTATTAATACTTCAGTGGGGAATGGAGCCAGTGTGCAAAACCACTAAATACCATCAATTGAAACTAACATGTAAATAAAAAGAAAGAGGAGCTTCATTTCAGTATCAACTGTTTTATATGCTTCGTCAAGGATGTAATAAAAAGGTAAAGAAATAAGAGAAGAAATGCAATAGTAAGATTGTTTCATATGCCGGCACACCCAGGCCTGCTACATGTAGCTATAAAGACAACAATTTGACAGCCCTGTACAACAGACATGTACATAAAGTACATAAATTAATCAAAAATTTGTCATACTTACTGGATTTTGTTTCCGAAACCAAGTTGTCTTAAACTGGTCCAGCTTTTTGCCCTTGTACTTCACCTTAAAAGATGGAAACAAGATTACAGTAAATATACACCATAGTTTTACATGTATACGACCAGCGGTCTATCCAGTTACAATATACTGTAGTTTACAGAGACGCCAACCTAAATTAATAAAAATTCGGGAGATCACCAATATTTACCTTTTTTACCCTAAAAAGCATTATTCAAAGTAGAAATCTTCTGTTTGAATCTCAAAAATCATTAAATATCGAAAAAAAAGTTTTCATAAATTCCTAATATTACCCAAAATACATGTATGTCAGAAAGATACATTTTATGTGCTTTTATTTGTTTTATCTGGGAGACTTGGTGACTCATATGGGAGAGTGGGAGATTCAGTCTCTACATGAGAGACTCCAGGATGATCCAGGAGAGTTGGCATAGATGAGTTTACTGGTTGATTTTTCTCAATCCATTATGAGAAGATTACAAATTTTGGCTGGTCAAAATAAAACAAAAGAGTTCATGTTAGAAACTGAGATGCCTACCCTATTACAGTTGCCAAACTTTACACTGATACAGGGCTCAAAGTTAATTTTTGGCTTTGGGAACTTGTGCGACCAGGTGTAAATTTTTAGGCGCACTGCCGAAATTTTAGGTGCAGAGTTAAAAAGTTTAGGCACACAGCTTTAAATAGTTGGAGCACGTACTCCAAAAGAATACTTTACCGCTCTAAAAAGAGCGACTCAAGCTTCATGTCGCTAATTAAACTGGGCCTGCCGGTATTCTAGCAGTATTGAACACAACGAAAACAACTAAAAGAATCAGGATATTTCACACAAGAGTTAAGCTTAGAGATATTAAGTAACTACTGAAGTCGCTTTGTTGAGTTTCCTCACTATCCAACTGCATGTTGTTTGCGCCACCTTTGAAATTCTGTTTACCAAGCTTCGTGATTTTTTCAACATGTAGGTATTTGTGAGAACTAGCACAAGTTTTGCTCATCTGGCTAGCTTTTAAGCCATAGAATTTGTATATCAGCCCATTCCAAAAATGCTGGACATTTTTTGTATCTCAGACAAGTGAAAACAAAGCTTTCCTTACAAATGCGGCATTCTGTAACTGTTTTATCTCGAAGAACGAGAACACAATTTAATCTCATCCTCAGTCTCCACGTTTTCCGCTAGAAGTGCCTACCACTTTGACCGCACTATGAAGCACGTGCTTCATTCCTTCATTTGCATGTGTCAGTGGAGTTGTTTACAACACAGAACGTGGGAAGAAATGAAAGTATAAGTTCGGGCTCAATCAACTGAGAGATTAGGCTTAAAAATGATGAACAGAACAGGCACGGATGAAAGGAAAATGGTGCAACTTTATTATTTGGTACCTCGCTGTGTTATATCTATGCCTAAATTTATACTTGTAATCAGTAGTTATGTTTGAATTTATATTTATCAATCAGAGTATATGCCACCGTAGAATTCCGAAAGTAATGGCCCCCGTTACTTTCGAATTTTGCCGGCAAAGCGGGCCGCTACTTACGGGTAGCCATTACTTTCGGGTAGCCGTTATTTTCGGACAGGTAAAAACGTTTTGTAAGTTGAAATGGTCTCAGACAAAGAGGGCACGTATTATGAAATTTGAAAGCTATTCCATTTAGGCATATTCCTACAATGCCATTCGTAACCAGATGAACAAACAGTAATTTACACGATTACTAAAACTGTACAGTACATTTTGACTCTTCACTGACAAATTAATTTCAATAGAGTATTGCAGCGTTCGTAAGTTTCACTCACAGAACAAATCATGTACAAACAATTCTTTAAACGTTCTTCAGTCAACGGCATGTGCTCCAAGATAATCTGAGAATTTTTACAAGTTCTAGTTTTCTAATCTGTATACATTGAAAAATAATTACGGTTTCATGACAAACTTTGGTGTTTTTCTTGTCTGAGTTACTTCTAGAAGAAGAGATATTATTTGTATTTCTCTCCGGTTCCAGTTGAATATGTTACGTTAAATACGTTTCACTGTATTCCTTAAGATAAGTAAGATCGCTTTGTAAGCCGACGGAAAGTAATGCTTGAAATGAACGTTAAATGCAACAGTCACAACAGTGTTTTGTTACCATTTTGGGGTAATTTTTTAAATGCCGTTAATATTCGGGAAGCCGTTACTTTCGGAGGGACCGTTACTTTCGGGATTTAATAGGAGAGTAAAAAATTAACGTTACTTTCGGGTAGCCGATACTTTCGGGGGGGGGGGGGGGGGGGGTGGGGGGGCGTTATTTTCGGAATTCTACGGTAGTATGGTCAGGTCTGGTGAGTAAGCACTAGTCAAAAGAGAAGTTGCACTGTACTTTGGCTTTTAAGGTGCATTGGTGCGACCACACATGATTCTTTAGGCGCACAGCCAAAAATCTAGTCGCATATCCGACCAGTTGGTTGTAACTTTGAGCCCTGCGATGTTTCACAACTTGAAGGTAGCAAAATTCACACTATTTGAACGATGGAACATGGATTTTCATGGATGTTGTTCACATTGTACATGTATGATAAGCTGTATTATTCCATGCAGATCATTGCCTCCCACCTGACAAGATCGAGGGTTTGTGATACAACGCATGTAAGTGAGATGGTGAATTTTGAGCGTGGCAATGAATTGTGAAAGGTGAATATTGATCAACATGACACACACATGTCCAATATACACAAACAGATACCAATCGGCAAGAAACCCTCACCAATGGAACCATTGGTAAAAAAATCACCATTCGTCAAAGAAGCCTTACGATTCGCACCATTGGTACGAATGGAAATCTCCTCAGCCGATCGGTGCCATTTGTAAACTGCATACATTAACACCTGAGGGCCACCTGTAAACTATTTGTCGATTGGTACCATTGGTACCAATGGAAAAGGAGGCAGCCGATCGGTGCTCCATTTGTAAGTTAAACTGCGGTAAACTATTTGTCGATTGGTACCATTGGTACCAATGGTACCAATGGAAAAGGAGGCAGCCGATCGGTGCTCCATTTGTAAACTCCATATGGAAAAGTAGACAGTCGATCGGTATGTCATTTTTGGAACTGCGTAAAGTGTGCGAGCCCAAAAGCGCTAAATGTAATGTATCTGATTCTTCGCTCTTAAAAAATGAGAGCCCAAACACACGCTAAATACAATGTATATTCTTCGTTCTTAAAGAGTGCGAGCCCAAAGACATGCTAAATACATTGTATATTCTTCGTTCTTAAAGAGTGCGAACCCAAGCACACGCTTATGTATAATCTTCGTTTTTTAAAGCTCTCGAGCCAAACACACGCTAACTTAACAATCTAAATTCTTCGTTCTTAAAGCTTGCGGGCCCAAACACACGCTAATAGAATGTATATTCTTCGTTCTTAAAGAGGCTAGCCTGCGAACAGGCTCCCAGCGAGTTCGGAAAAAAAAAAATTCGTTGAGCGAGTGGGAGTCGGAGCGTCGTGACTCCGCGAGCGAAGTGAGTGGGACGCGGGGGAGCCTGTAGACATTGTTTTCAATGTACCGTTCCGCCCCTTGGTGATTAGCCTGTTACATATCTGTCAAGGAGATAATTAAACCTGACAAATTTGATGGGTTTCCCCGCGCTGATGAATCAGCTTTTTATACCGTAATGATGGTAAATAAAGTAGACAGGCCAAACACGACTCGTACGAGAAAAGGAGAAAACAAGAGCCGTTAGATCGTGCTAGGCGGCAAGTTTTAAGAGGTCTACAATCAGAACTAAGCCGAACAATGGCATATACAACACGCAACACAGTCGACAGACTTGCGCGTAATGAGTTAAATTTAAATCCTGTGGTACTAGAACAATCAAAGGAGAAATCAACCTATACATCGGGCTCCAGGAACATAAGCTCGATCAGATAGCTGCAAGAAACATTAGAATTTCTTTAGACAAGCCTTTAGCGTTCTCGAAGTAAAGCTACGTCTCCGAAGGAAAACTAGGTGGGCAAATATATGACACTCGTGATAAGAATCTACCTACTGTACTTGCAAACAGTTCTAATCATAGCCGGGCCCGGCGTCACAATATTTATAGAATGCGGGTAAGCAACACGTTCACAGTAAATGTCATACATTGTATTTTATCCCTTAAAAGAAAATACTTGGAGACTTAAAAACAAATCTTGCAATAGAAATGAGCCAAAACACCAACACATGGCAAATTATTCAAAGAAGCAACACGCAGATAACAGCAGAAATCATGCAGACCTATGACTTCTTAAATTTGCCGCCTAGCACGATCTAACGGCTCTAGTTTTCTCCTTATAACACAATACGAAATGCCTTTCATAAAGAAGAGTGAAGCGACAAAAGGTCGAAAGAACGAAAAATAAACGGCAAATCTACAAATGGCACGAACCGTAGGAGTCGTGTTTGGCCTGTCTATTTTATTTACCATCATAGACGCGGCAGCAATTGAAAAATTAGGCTCTTCCCGAAACCAGTCGGTAGAATTCCGAAAACATCGCGCTTCTACCCCACAGTTTCCAGTCATAGCTTCTGCTCACGTTTCAAACCAGAGATATAACGAAAATGTTGCAAAGAATTGATCAAAGCTGCTTCAAATTCGTCGTCAGTGAACTGCACGCGGAAGCCGTTGTTGACAGTCTCGGCAAGAATTATGCTAATTTACAAACAGTCGTCAAGATCCGTCAATCACTTATCTCAGAGCTGTCAACAGTCATCGATTCAACCAATCAGATCTTGATACCAGGAGCTGGTATCATGGAACGGCGGCATCAATGGAATGTCTACAGGCTCCCCTGCGGACTCCCTCCTCACCAGACCGCTCCCGGCTCGTCCCGCTCGCCCTAGATTACACTCGGTTATCTCGCCCTAAACCCAACCGAACCGGGAGCCTGTTCGCAGGCTAAAAGAGTGCGAACCCAAACACACGCTTATGTATATTCTTCGTTTTTAAAGCTTGCGAGCCCAAACACACGCTAACTTAACAATCTAAATTCTTCGTTCTTAAAGCTTGCAAGCCCAAACACACGCTAAATACAATGTATAACAATGTATATTCTTCGTTCTTAAAGCGTGCGAACCCAAATACACGCTTAGGTATATTCTTTGTTTTTAAAGCTTGCGAGCCCAAACACACCCTAACTTAACAATCTAAATTCTTCGTTCTTAAAGCTTGCGAGCCCAAACACACGCTAAATACAATGTATATTCTTCGTTCTTAAAGCGTGCGAGCCCAAACAAACGCTAAATACAATGTATATTCTTCGTTCTTAAAGAGTGCGAACCCAAACACACGCTGACACACGCTATGTATATTCTTCGTTTTAAAGCTTGCGAGCCCAAACACACGCTAACTTACAATCTAATTCTTCGTTCTTAAAGCTTGCAAGCCAAACACACGCTAAATACAATGTAATGATTCTTCGTTCTTAAAGCATGCAAGCCCAAACACACGCTAAATACAATGTATATTCTTCGTTCTTAAAGCGTGCGAGACCAAACACACGCTAAATACAATGTATATTCTTCGTTCTTAAAGAGTGCGAACCCAAACACACGCTAAATACAATGTATATTCTTCGTTCTTAAAGAGTGCGAACCCAAACACACGCTAAATACAATGTATATTCTTCGTTCTTAAAGAGTGCGAGCCCAAACACACGCTAAATACAATGTAATTATATTCTTCGTTCTTAAAGCGTGCGAGCCAAAACACGCTAAATACAATGTCTATTCTTCGTTCTTAGAGCGTGCGAGCCGAGACAAACGCTAAATACAATGTAAATGTATATTCTTCGTTCTTAAAGCTTGCGAGCCCAAACCACACGCTAAATACAATGTATATTATTCGTTCTTAAAGAGTGCGAACCCAAGCACACGCTAATGCATGTTCTTCGTTCTTAAAGCTTGCGAGCCCAAACACACGCTAAATACATTATATCTAAGTTCTTCGTTCTTTAAGCTGGCGAGCCCAAACACACGCTAAATACAATGTAAATTCTTCGTTCCTAAAGCGTGCGAGCCCAAACATACGCTAAATACAATGAATCCTTCGTTCTTAAAGCGTGCGAGCCCAAACATACGCTAAACACAATGTTTAGTCTTCGTTCTTAAAGCTCGCGAACCCAAACACACGCTAAATACAGTGTTTGACTTGAAAGCCCGCCTCTTATGTTGTGTTTTGATTGAAAGCATTAAGTTTTAACACAAGAATCGCGATTTGAGATGCATTCCACCAATGGAATACCAATGGAATGAACAGTATTCCATTGGTACCAATCGTACCAATCGTACCAATGGACGAGTAGAATGCACCCCCATCCAACTTGAAACCCACAGAAATATTGTAAGTCCCCATAATGATATGCATTTCACCAATAGAATACCAATGGAATAAACAATATTCCATTGGTACCAATCGTACCAATCGTACCAATGGACGAGTAGAATGCACCCCCATCCAACTTGAAACCCACAGAAATATTCTAAGTCCCATAATGATATGCATCTCACCAATAGAATACCAATGGAATGAACAATATTCCATTGGTACCAATCGTACCAATCGTACCAATGGACGAGTAGAATGCACCCCCATCCAACTTGAAACCCACAGAAATATTCTAAGTCCCCATAATGATATGCATTTCACCAATAGAATACCAATGGAATGAACAATATTCCATTGGTACCAATCGTACCAATGGATGAGTAGAATGCACCCCCATACAACTTGAAACCCACAGAAATATTCTAAGTCCCCATAATGATATGCATTTCACCAATAGAATACCAATGGAATGAACAGTATTCCATTGGTACCAATCGTACCAATCGTACCAATGGACGAGTAGAATGCACCCCCATCAAACTTGAAACCCACAGAAATATTCTAAGTCCCATAATGATATGCATTTCACCAATAGAATACCAATGGAATGAACAGTATTCCATTGGTACCAATCGTACCAATCGTACCAATGGACGAGTAGAATGCACCCCCATCCAACTTGAAACCCACAGAAATATTCTAAGTCCCCATAATGATATGCATTTCACCAATAGAATACCAATGGAATAAACAATATTCCATTGGTTCCAATCGTACCAATGGATGAGTAGAATGCACCCCCATCAAACTTGAAACCCACAGAAATATTCTAAGTCCCAATAATGATATGCATTTCACCAATAGAATACCAATGGAATGAACAGTATTCCATTGGTACCAATCGTACCAATCGTACCAATGGACGAGTAGAATGTACCCCCATCCAACTTGAAACCCATAGAAATATTCTAAGTCCCGTAATGATATGCATTTCACCAATAGAATACCAATGGAATAAACAATATTCCATTGGTTCCAATCGTACCAATGGATGAGTAGAATGCACCCCCAAACAACTTGAAACCCACAGAAATATTCTAAGTCCCCATAATGATATACATTTCACCAATAGAATACCAATGGAATAAACAATATTCCATTGGTTCCAATCGTACCAATGGATGAGTAGAATGCACCCGCAAACAACTTGAAACCCACAGAAATATTCTAAGTCCCCATAATGATATGCATTTCACCAATAGAATACCAATGGAATGAGCAGTATTCCATTGGTACCAATCGTACCAATCGTACCAATGGACGAGTAGAATGTACCCCCATCCAACTTGAAACCCACAGAAATATTCTAAGTCCCCATAATGATATGCATTTCACCAATAGAATACCAATGGAATGAGCAGTATTCCATTGGTACCAATCGTACCAATCGTACCAATCGACGAGTAGAATGCACCCCCAAACAACTTGAAACCCACAGAAATATTCTAAGTCCCCATAATGATATGCACTTCACCAATAGAATACCAATGGAATGAACAATATTCCATTGGTACCATCGTACCAATGGACGAGTAGAATGCACCCCCTCCCAGCCTGAAGCAGACGAAAATATTCTAAGTCCCCATAATGATATGCATTTCACCAATAGAATACCAATGGAATGAACAATATTCCATTGGTACCAATCGTACCAATCGTACCAATGGACGAGTAGAATGCACCCCCTCCCAGCCTGAAGCAGACGAAATATTCTAAGTCCACGTAATGATATGCATTTCACCAATAGAATACCAATGGAATGAACAATATTCCATTGGTACCAATCGTACCAATCGTGCCAATGGACGAGTAGAATGTACCCCCATCCAACTGTAACCCACAAAAATATTCTAAGTCCCTATAATGATATGCATTTCACCAATAGAATACCAATGGAATGAACAATATTCCATTGGTACCAATCGTACCAATCGTACCAATGGACGAGTAGAATGCACCCCCATCCAACTTGTAACCCACAGAAATATTCTAAGTCCCTATAATGATATGCATTTCACCAATAGAATACCAATGGAATGAACAATATTCCATTGGTACCAATCGTACCAATGGACGAGTAGAATGCACCCCCTCCCAGCCTGAAGCAGACGAAAATATTCTAAGTCCACATAATGATATGCATTTCACCAATAGAATACCAATGGCATGAACAATATTCCATTGGTACCAATCGTACCAATGGACGAGTAGATTGCACCCCCAAACAACTTGTAACCCACAGAAATATTCTAAGTCCCCATAATGATATGCCTTTCACCAATGGAAAACCAATAGAATGAATGATATTCCATTGGAGTCTGTTTGTGAGTATTGGGCAACCCTCACATGACATGAACATGGGACAAACTCAAAGTCTGAGTCCCAGAGAGAAATCAAACCCATGACTCCCAAACCTCTTGGACAAATCATTAGCAAAAAAACTAGTTATATTCATTCCTATCCAGCTGTAAAAATCAAAATCAAGCATACTGGAAGTCAGAAAACTGCTACAGCAGGGCTCGAAATTAAAAAAATCGTTAGGTCGCCTTTTGGCGACTAACTGAAGAAATATAGTCGCCAGATGCAAATTTTAAGTCGCCAGTTTGTATATAAATCAAAATAATGTTCGGGTTCCGCTTGTTGAAAGTGTTGTGAAGTGTTGTCTGGTATGGCTTGGAACACATTCATACAATAAGTATTTTTTCGACTTACTTATCCATTTCTTTTTGAATAATGTAACACTTTTCATTTCGCAGCGGCGGCGCCCAACTTGCATGTTTCGCCGAAAACAGAGATTTACCTGTATTTTAGCATAAAAAATGCTGGCTTCGTTTTCGCGGTAGAAATAAACGACTTCTCAGTTTTCGCGTACAATTTCTACAGTTGTAATAAATATATCGTTGTTGAGTTAAGCTTTGTACAAAGAAACTAAAAAATGCTCGCAGAAATTTGCTAAACTTACAAAATAAACACTGCGTTTTCGTTCCAACGCGGCTATTTTATCCTGGGAAGAAATTTGATCGGGTCAGATTTCGATCACGTGCTAGGCAACCACTTCTGAGCCGTGAGCGCACGTCACACAATCAACAAAAAACGTAAAATGCCGTTCGATATAAATTCTAACATGGCCCCGAGGCTTTCAGGACAAACTTCTATATTTGGTGTTGTTTTCTTTGTATCTAAGTCTCTTTTGGGAATTGAGAGACAGAAGAAACTTAAAAAATTTGCAATTATGACCCGAAAGCCTCGGAGCCATGCTTGAATATTGATATATCGAAGGCTATTGTAATTTTAGCCAAGCTTCATCTAAACACTTGATTACCTTTAAAGCTTACCTTTTCTTCTCAAAATTGTAGCTAATTGTTATTGTTCAGCGGTCTTTTTTGCAAAATTATGCGCCTCCTGTGTGGTTTCAGGGAGAGAAACTCTAATGGCGTTGCAGAAAATATTGCGAACAGGAGTCCGTAAAGTTAGAGGGAACGTGACTTTTTTATGCGATTTGGCCCATTCTTTTACGACGAATGCAAAGCAGGACAAGATGTTTATTTTAATTTTGATGCTTTATTGTACTTCTAAATCATGCAAAATTCAGGTCGCCAAACTGGCGACTAAACAAAAATTTTAGTCGCCAAGGAGAAAAAGTTAGTCGCATTGGCGACCATATTGGTCGCAATTTCGAGCCCTGTACAGTGCACCTAAACCAAAATATTTTTTTTGCTTAAATAAATCATTGCACACCGTTTGAAACGCACTTCGCCTTTTTGAACTTAATCTTGACTTTCTTATAGGCTATAAAAGTTAAGAAATCTAGTCATCATCTGTTCCACGACTGAGCCAGTAAGGGGCATGGGTCTAGTCCTGGTTTACATCACAGACCGATTTGCATCGCTGTAAGCCTTTGTAAACATGCATGCAAAGAAGTTTGTGACGTAAAACCAGTTTCTCTCGAGACTAGAATAACATCATGCGAAGTGAGTCTAGTTTCACCACGCGAGTCTCGTCTCCCAAGACGTTTCGTCTGAGATACAGCTGCACAAGAACCTCGTCACTCGATTACAGAGTCTCATCTCTTGATACAAGTCTTGTCTTGCAAGATGAGACTTTCATCTCGTGAGAGGGTGATAACTTACTTTTGAGAGGTACCATTGATAACTATTCACCTCAGTGTCAGTGGCTAGCAGTGGATATTTACCACGCCGCAAGCGGCGTGGTAAATATCCACTGCTAGCCACTGACACTGAGGTGAATAGTTATCAATGGTACCTCTCAAAAGTAAGTTATCACCCTCTCACGAGATGAAAGTCTCATCTTGCAAGACAAGACTTGTATCAAGAGATGAGACTCTGTAATCGAGTGACGAGGTTCTTGTGCAGCTGTATCTCAGACGAAACGTCTTGGGAGACGAGACTCGCGTGGTGAAACTAGACTCACTTCGCATGATGTTTATTCTAGTCTCGAGAGAAACTGGTTTTACGTCACAAACTTCTTTGCATGCATGTTTTACAAAGGCTTACAGCGATGCAAATCGGTCTGTGATGTAAACCAGGACTAGACCCATGCCCCTTACTGGCTCAGTCGTGGAACAGATGATGACTAGATTTCTTAACTTTTATAGCCTATAAGAAAGTCAAGATTAAGTTCAAAAAGGCGAAGTGCGTTTCAAACGGGTGCAATGATTTATTTAAGCCAAAAAAATTATTTGGTTTAGGTGCACTGTACAGGGCTCGAAATTGCGACCAATATGGTCGCCAATGCGACTAACTTTTTCTCCTTGGCGACTAAAATTTTTGTTTAGTCGCCAGTTTGGCGACCTGAATTTTGCATGATTTAGAAGTACAATAAAGCATCAAAATTAAAATAAACATCTTGTCCTGCTTTGCATTCGTCGTAAAAGAATGGGCCAAATCGCATAAAAAAGTCACGTTCCTCTAACTTTACGGACTCCTGTTCGCAATATTTTCTGCAACGCCATTAGAGTTTCTCTCCCTGAAACCACACAGGAGGCGCATAATTTTGCAAAAAAGACCGCTGAACAATAACAATTAGCTACAATTTTGAGAAGAAAAGGTAAGCTTAAAGGTAATCAAGTGTTTAGATGAAGCTTGGCTAAAATTACAATAGGCCACGTTCGATATATCATATTCAAGCATGGCTCCGAGGCTTTCGGGTCATAATTGCAAATTTTTTAAGTTTCTTTTGTCTCTCAATTCCCAAAAGAGACTTAGATACAAAGAAAACAACACCAAATATAGAAGTTTGTCCTGAAAGCCTCGGGGCCATGTTAGAATATTAATATATCGAACGGGCTTTTATAGCGTTGTTTTGTTGATTGTGTGACGTGCGCTCACGGCTCAGAAGTGGTTGCCTAGCACGTGATCGAAATCTGACCCGATCAAATTTCTTCCAGGATAAAAATAGCCGCGTTGGGAACGAAAACGCAGTGTTTATTTTGTAAGTTTAGCAAATTTCTGCGAGCATTTTTTAGTTCTTTGTACAAAGCTTAACTCAACAACGATATATTTATTACAACTGTAGAAATTGTACGCGAAAACTGAGAAGTCGTTTATTTCTACCGCGAAAACGAAGCCAGCATTTTTATGCTAAAATACAGGTAAATCTCTGTTTTCGGCGAAACATGCAAGTTGGGCGCCGCCGTGCAAATGAAAGTGTTACATTATCAAAAAGAAATGGATAAGTAAGTCGAAAAAATACTTATTGTATGAATGTGTCCCAAGCCATACCAGACAACACTTTCAACAAACACTTTCAACAAGCGGAACCCAACATTATTTTGATTTATATACAAACTGGCGACTTAAAATTTGCATCTGGCGACTATATTTCTTCAGTTAGTCGCCAAAGGCGACCTAACGATTTTTTTAATTTCAGAGCCCTGCTGTAGCAGTTTTCTGACTTCCAGTATGCTTGATTTTGATTTTTACAGCTGGATAGGAATGAATAATAACTAGTTTTTTTGCTAATGATTTGTCCAAGAGGTTTGGGAGTCATGGGTTTGATTTCTCTCTGGGACTCAGACTTTGAGTTTTGTCCCATGTTCATGTCATGTGAGGGTTGCCCAATACTCACAAACAGACTCCAATGGAATATCATTCATTCTATTGGTTTTCCATTGGTGAAAGGCATATCATTATGGGGACTTAGAATATTTCTGTGGGTTACAAGTTGTTTGGGGGTGCAATCTACTCGTCCATTGGTACGATTGGTACCAATGGAATATTGTTCATGCCATTGGTATTCTATTGGTGAAATGCATATCATTATGTGGACTTAGAATATTTTCGTCTGCTTCAGGCTGGGAGGGGGTGCATTCTACTCGTCCATTGGTACGATTGGTACCAATGGAATATTGTTCATTCCATTGGTATTCTATTGGTGAAATGCATATCATTATAGGTACTTAGAATATTTCTGTGGGTTACAAGTTGGATGGGGGTGCATTCTACTCGTCCATTGGTACGATTGGTACGATTGGTACCAATGGAATATTGTTCATTCCATTGGTATTCTATTGGTGAAATGCATATCATTATAGGGACTTAGAATATTTTTGTGGGTTACAAGTTGGATGGGGGTACATTCTACTCGTCCATTGGCACGATTGGTACGATTGGTACCAATGGAATATTGTTCATTCCATTGGTATTCTATTGGTGAAATGCATATCATTACGTGGACTTAGAATATTTCGTCTGCTTCAGGCTGGGAGGGGGTGCATTCTACTCGTCCATTGGTACGATTGGTACGATTGGTACCAATGGAATATTGTTCATTCCATTGGTATTCTATTGGTGAAATGCATATCATTATGGGGACTTAGAATATTTTCGTCTGCTTCAGGCTGGGAGGGGGTGCATTCTACTCGTCCATTGGTACGATGGTACCAATGGAATATTGTTCATTCCATTGGTATTCTATTGGTGAAATGCATATCATTATGGGGACTTAGAATATTTCTGTGGGTTACAAGTTGGATGGGGGTGCATTCTACTCGTCCATTGGCACGATTGGTACGATTGGTACCAATGGAATATGTTCATTCCATTGGTATTCTATTGGTGAAATGCATATCATTACGTGGACTTAGAATATTTTCGTCTGCTTCAGGCTGGGAGGGGGTGCATTCTACTCGTCCATTGTACGATTGGTACCAATGGAATATTGTTCTTTCCATTGGTATTCTATTGGTGAAATGCATATCATTATGGGGACTTAGAATATTTCTGTGGGTTACAAGTTGTTTGGGAGTGCATTCTACTCGTCCATTGGTACGATTGGTACGATTGGTACCAATGGAATATTGTTCATTCCATTGGTATTCTATTGGTGAAATGCATATCATTATAGGGACTTAGAATATTTCTGTGGGTTACAAGTTGTTGGGAGTGCATTCTACTCGTCCATTGGTACGATTGGTACGATTGGTACCAATGGAATATTGTTCATTCCATGGTATTCTATTGGTGAAATGCATATCATTATAGGGACTTAGAATATTTCTGTGGGTTACAAGTTGTTTGGGAGTGCATTCTACTCGTCCATTGGTACGATTGGTACGATTGGTACCAATGGAATATTGTTCATTTCATTGGTATTCTATTGGTGAAATGCATATCATTATGGGGACTTAGAATATTTCTGTGGGTTACAAGTTGGATGGGGGTGCATTCTACTCCTCCATTGGTACGAGTGGTACGATTTGGTACCAATGGAATATTGTTCATTCCATTGGTATTCTATTGGTGAAATGCATATCATTATAGGGACTTAGAATATTTCTGTGGGTTACAAGTTGGATGGGGGTGCATTCTACTCGTCCATTGGTACGATTGGTACGATTGGTACCAATGGAATATTGTTCATTCCATTGGTATTCTATTGGTGAAATGCATATCATTATGGGGACTTAGAATATTTCTGTGGGTTACAAGTTGGATGGGGGTGCATTCTACTCGTCCATTGGTTACGATTGGTACGATTGGTACCAATGGAATATTGTTCATTCCATTGGTATTCTATTGGTGAAATGCATATCATTATGGGGACTTAGAATATTTCTGTGGGTTACAAGTTGTTTGGGGGTGCATTCTACTCGTCCATGGTACGATTGGTACGATTGGTACCAATGGAATATTGTTCATTCCATTGGTATTCTATTGGTGAAATGCATATCATTATAGGGACTTAGAATATTTCTGTGGGTTACAAGTTGGATGGGGGTACATTCTACTCGTCCATTGGCACGATTGGTACGATTGGTACCAATGGAATATTGTTCATTCCATTGGTATTCTATTGGTGAAATGCATATCATTACGTGGACTTAGAATATTTTCGTCTGCTTCAGGCTGGGAGGGGGTGCATTCTACTCGTCCATTGGTACGATTGGTACGATTGGTACCAATGGAATATTGTTCATTCCATTGGTATTCTATTGGTGAAATGCATATCATTATGGGGACTTAGAATATTTCTGTGGGTTACAAGTTGTTTGGGGGTGCATTCTACTCGTCCATTGGTACGATTGGTACGATTGGTACCAATGGAATATTGTTCATTCCATTGGTATTCTATTGGTGAAATGCATATCATTATAGGGACTTAGAATATTTCTGTGGGTTACAAGTTGGATGGGGGTGCATTCTACTCGTCCATTGGCACGATTGGTACGATTGGTACCAATGGAATATTGTTCATTCCATTGGTATTCTATTGGTGAAATGCATATCATTATGTGGACTTAGAATATTTCCGTCTGCTTCAGGCTGGGAGGGGGTGCATTCTACTCGTCCATTGGTACGATTGGTACGATTGGTACTAATGCAATATTGTTCATTCCATTGGTATTCTATTGGTGAAGAATAGAATACTATTGGTGAAGAATAGACATTGTATTTAGCGTGTGTTTTGGCTCCCACGCTTTAAGAACGAAGAACTGATAATTACATTGTATTTAGCGTGTGTTTGAGTTCGCACTCTTTAAGAACGAAGAATATACATTGTATTCAGCGTGTGTTTGGGTTCGCACTCTTTAAGAACGAAGAATATACATTGTATTTAGCGTGTGCTTGGGTTCGCTCTCTAAGAACGAAGAATATACATTGTATTTAGCGTGTGTTTGGGTTCGCACTCTCTAAGAACGAAGAATATACATTGTATTCAGCGTGTGTTTGGGTTCGCACTCTTTAAGAACGAAGAATATACATTGTATTTAGCGTGTGTTTGGGCTCGCTCTCTAAGAGCGAAGAATATAAATTGTATTTAGCATGTGCTTGGGCTCCCACGCTTTAAGAACGAAGAACTGATAATTACATTGTATTCAGCGTGTGTTTGGGTTCGCACTCTTTAAGAACGAAGAATATACATCGTATTCAGCGTGTGTTTGGGTTCGCACTCTTTAAGAACGAAGAATATACATTGTATTTAGAGTGCGTTTGGGTTTGCTCTCTAAGAACGAAGAATATACATTGTATTTAGCGTGTGTTTGGGCTCGCTTTCTTTAAGAACAAAGAATATACATTGTATTCAGCGTGTGTTTGGGTTCGCACTCTTTAATAACGAAGAATATACATTGTATTTAGCGTGTGTTTGGGCTCACTCTCTAAGAACGAAGAATATAAATTGTATTTAGCGTGTGTTTGGGCTCGCAAGCTTTAAGAATGAAGAATAATTGTATTTAGTATGTGTTTGGGTTCGCACTCTGTTAGAACGAAGAATATAAATTGTATTTAGCGTGTGCTTGGGCTCGCACTCTTTAAGAACGAAGAATATACATTGTATTTAGCGTGTGTTTAGGCTCGCTCTCTAAGAACGAAGAATATACAGTGTATTTAGCGCATGTTTGGGCTTGCAAGCTTTAAGAACGAAGAATTTAGATTGTTAAGTTAGCGTGTGTTTGGGCTCGCAAGCTTTAAAAACGAAGAATATACATAAGCGTGCGTTTGGGTTCGCACTCTTTTAGCCTGCGAACAGGCTCCCGGTTCGGTGGGGTTTAGGGCGAGATAACCGAGTGTAATCTAGGGCGAGCGGGACGAGCCGGGAGCGGTCTGGTGAGGAGGGAGTCCGCAGGGGAGCCTGTAGACATTCCATTGATGCCGCCGTTCCATGATACCAGCTCCTGGTATCAAGATCTGATTGGTTGAATCGATGACTGTTGACAGCTCTGAGATAAGTAATTGACGGATCTTGACGACTGTTTGTAAATTAGCATAATTCTTGCCGAGACTGTCAACAACGGCTTCCGCGTGCAGTTCACTGACGACGAATTTGAAGGAGCTTTGATCAATTCTTTGCAACATTTTCGTTATATCTCTGGTTTGAAACGTGAGCAGAAGCTATGACTGGAAACTGTGGGGTAGAAGCGCGATGTTTTCGGAATTCTACCGACTGGTTTCGGGAAGAGCCTAATTTTTCAATTGCTGCCGCGTCTATGATGGTAAATAAAATAGACAGGCCAAACACGACTCCTACGGTTCGTGCCATTTGTAGATTTGCCGTTTATTTTTCGGTCTTTCGACCTTTTGTCGCTTCACTCTTCTTTATGAAAGGCATTTCGTATTGTGTTATAAGGAGAAAACTAGAGCCGTTAGATCGTGCTAGGCGGCAAATTTAAGAAGTCATAGGTCTGCATGATTTCCGCTGTTATCTGCGTGTTGCTTCTTTGAATAATTTGCCATGTGTTGGTGTTTTGGCTCATTTCTATTGCAAGATTTGTTTTTAAGTCTCCAAGTATTTTCTTTTAAGGGATAAAATACAATGTATGACATTTACTGTGAACGCGTTGCTTACCCGCATTCTATAAATATTGTGACGCCGGGCCCGGCTATGATTAGAACTGTTTGCAAGTACAGTAGGTAGATTCTTATCACGAGTGTCATATATTTGCCCACCTAGTTTTCCTTCGGAGACGTAGCTTTACTTCGAGAACGCCAAAGGCTTGTCTAAAGAAATTCTAATGTTTCTTGCAGCTATCTGATCGAGCTTATGTTCCTGGAGCCCGATGTATAGGTTGATTTCTCCTTTGATTGTTCTAGTACCACAGGATTTAAATTTAACTCATTACGCGCAAGTCTGTCGACTGTGTTGCGTGTTGTATATGCCATTGTTCGGCTTAGTTCTGATTGTAGACCTCTTAAAACTCTCCGCCTAGCACGATCTAACGGCTCTAGTTTTCTCCTTTTCTCGTACGAGTCGTGTTTGGCCTGTCTACTTTATTTACCATCATTACGGTAAATAGCGCGATTCATCAGCGCGGGGAAACCCATCAAATTTGTCAGGTTTAATTATCTCCTTGACAGATATGTAACAGGCTAATCACCAAGGGGCGGAACGGTACATTGAAAACAATGTCTACAGGCTCCCCCGCGTCCCACTCGCTCAACGAATTTTTTTTTCCGAACTCGCTGGGAGCCTGTTCGCAGGCTAGCACTCTTTAAGAACGAAGAATATACATTCTATTTAGCGTGTGTTTGGGCCCGCAAGCTTTAAGAACGAAGAATTTAGATTGTTAAGTTAGCGTGTGTTTGGGCTCGAGAGCTTTAAAAACGAAGATTATACATAAGCGTGTGCTTGGGTTCGCACTCTTTAAGAACGAAGAATATACAATGTATTTAGCATGTCTTTGGGCTCGCACTCTTTAAGAACGAAGAATATACATTGTATTTAGTGTGTGTTTGGGCTCTCATTTTTTAAGAGCGAAGAATCAGATACATTACATTTAGCGCTTTTGGGCTCGCACACTTTACGCAGTTCCCAAATGACATACCGACCGACTGTCTACTTTTCCATATGGAGTTTACAAATGGAGCACTGATCGGCTGCCTCCTTTTCCATTGGTACCATTGGTACCAATGGTACCAATCGACAAATAGTTTACGCGCGGCCCTCAGGTGTTAATATATGCAGTTTACAAATGGAGCACCGATCGGCTGCCTCCTTTTCCATTGGTACCATTGGTACCAATGGTACCAATCGACAAATAGTTTACAGGTGGCCCTCAGGTGTTAATGTATGCAGTTTACAAATGGCACCGATCGGCTGAGGAGATTTCCATTCGTACCAATGGTGCGAATAGTAAGGCTTCTTTGATGAATGGTGATTTTTTTACCAATGGTTCCATTGGTGAGGGTTTCTTGCTGATTGGTATCTGTTTGTGTATATTGGACATGTGTGTGTCATGTTGATCAATATTCACCTTTCACAATTCATTGCCACGCTCAAAATTCACCATCTCACTTACATGCGTTGTATCACAAACCCTCGATCTTGTCAGGTGGGAGGCAGTGATCTGCATGGAATAATACAGCTTATCATACATGTACAATGTGAACAACATCCATGAAAATCCATGTTCCATCGTTCAAATAGTGTGAATTTTGCTACCTTCAAGTTGTGAAACATCGCAGGGCTCAAAGTTACAACCAACTGGTCGGATATGCGACTAGATTTTTGGCTGTGCGCCTAAAGAATCATGTGTGGTCGCACCAATGCACCTTAAAAGCCAAAGTACAGTGCAACTTCACTTTTGACTAGTGCTTACTCACCAGACCTGACCATACTAGCATATACTCTGATTGATAAATATAAATTCAAACATAACTACTGATTACAAGTAAATTTAGGCATAGATATAACACAGCGAGGTACCAAATAATAACGTTGCACCATTTTCCTTTCATCCGTACCTGTTCTGTTCATCATTTTTAAGCCTAATCTCTCAGTTGATTGAGCCCGAACTTATACTTTCATTTCTTCCCACATTCTGTGTTGTAAACAACTCCACTGACACATGCAAATGAAGGAATGAAGCACGTGCTTCATAGTGCGGTCAAAGTGGTAGGCACTTCTAGCGGAAAACGTGGAGACTGAGGATGAGATTAAATTGTGTTCTCGTTCTTCGAGATAAAACAGTTACAGAATGCCGCATTTTGTAAGGAAAGCTTTGTTTTCACTTGTCTGAGATACAAAAATGTCCAGCATTTTTGGAATGGGCTGATATACAAATTCTATGGCTTAAAAGCTAGCCAGATGAGCAAAACTTGTGCTAGTTCTCACAAATACCTACATGTTGAAAAAATCACGAAGCTTGGTAAACAGAATTTCAAAGGTGGCGCAAACAACATGCAGTTGGATAGTGAGGAAACTCAACAAAGCGACTTCAGTAGTTACTTAATATCTCTAAGCTTAACTCTTGTGTGAAATATCCTGATTCTTTTAGTTGTTTTCGTTGTGTTCAATACTGCTAGAATACCGGCAGGCCCAGTTTAATTAGCGACATGAAGCTTGAGTCGCTCTTTTTAGAGCGGTAAAGTATTCTTTTGGAGTACGTGCTCCAACTATTTAAAGCTGTGTGCCTAAACTTTTTAACTCTGCACCTAAAATTTCGGCAGTGCGCCTAAAAATTTACACCTGGTCGCACAAGTTCTCAAAGCCAAAAATTAACTTTGAGCCCTGTATCAGTGTAAAGTTTGGCAACTGTAATAGGGTAGGCATCTCAGTTTCTAACATGAACTCTTTTGTTTTATTTTGACCAGCCAAAATTTGTAATTTTCTCATAATGGATTGAGAAAAATCAACCAGTAAACTCATCTATGCCAACTCTCCTGGATCATCCTGGAGTCTCTCATGTAGAGACTGAATCTCCCACTCTCCCATATGAGTCACCAAGTCTCCCAGATAAAACAAATAAAAGCACATAAAATGCATCTTTCTGACATATTTTGGGTAATATTAGGAATTTATGAAAACTTTTTATTGGTCGAGATTAACAATGCTAAGGTCAACGAGTCCAGCCGTGAGTTTGGGGGAGGAGCGTGGGCTCCTTTCCTGGACAGCGGCTGGTAATCGAGCCTAAGAAGGTGCCTAAGAGGTACAGCTATAGGTTAAGCCATGCAAATATTATTAATACTTCAGTGGGGAATGGAGCCAGTGTGCAAAAACCACTAAATACCATCAATTGAAACTAACATGTAAATAAAAAGAAAGAGGAGCTTCATTTCAGTATCAACTGTTTTATATGCTTCGTCAAGGATGTAATAAAAAGGTAAAGAAATAAGAGAAGAAATGCAATAGTAAGATTGTTTCATATGCCGGCACACCCAGGCCTGCTACATGTAGCTATAAAGACAACAATTTGACAGCCCTGTACAACAGACATGTACATAAAGTACATAAATTAATCAAAAATTTGTCATACTTACTGGATTTTGTTTCCGAAACCAAGTTGTCTTAAACTGGTCCAGCTTTTTGCCCTTGTACTTCACCTTAAAAGATGGAAACAAGATTACAGTAAATATACACCATAGTTTACATGTATACGACCAGCGGTCTATCCAGTTACAATATACTGTAGTTTACAGAGATGCCAACCTAAATTAATAAAAATTCGGGAGATCACCAATATTTACCTTTTTTACCCTAAAAAGCATTATTCAAAGTAGAAATCTTCTGCTTGAATCTTAAAAATCATTAAATATCGAAAAAAAAGTTTTCATAAATTCCTAATATTACCCAAAATATGTCAGAAAGATGCATTTTATGTGCTTTTATTTGTTTTATCTGGGAGACTTGGTGACTCATATGGGAGAGTGGGAGATTCAGTCTCTACATGAGAGACTCCAGGATGATCCAGGAGAGTTGGCATAGATGAGTTTACTGGTTGATTTTTCTCAATCCATTATGAGAAAATTACAAATTTTGGCTGGTCAAAATAAAACAAAAGAGTTCATGTTAGAAACTGAGATGCCTACCCTATTACAGTTGCCAAACTTTACACTGATACAGGGCTCAAAGTTAATTTTTGGCTTTGAGAACTTGTGCGACCAGGTGTAAATTTTTAGGCGCACTGCCGAAATTTTAGGTGCAGAGTTAAAAAGTTTAGGCACACAGCTTTAAATAGTTGGAGCACGTACTCCAAAAGAATACTTTACCGCTCTAAAAAGAGCGACTCAAGCTTCATGTCGCTAATTAAACTGGGCCTGCCGGTATTCTAGCAGTATTGAACACAACGAAAACAACTAAAAGAATCAGGATATTTCACACAAGAGTTAAGCTTAGAGATATTAAGTAACTACTGAAGTCGCTTTGTTGAGTTTCCTCACTATCCAACTGCATGTTGTTTGCGCCACCTTTGAAATTCTGTTTACCAAGCTTCGTGATTTTTTCAACATGTAGGTATTTGTGAGAACTAGCACAAGTTTTGCTCATCTGGCTAGCTTTTAAGCCATAGAATTTGTATATCAGCCCATTCCAAAAATGCTGGACATTTTTGTATCTCAGACAAGTGAAAACAAAGCTTTCCTTACAAAATGCGGCATTCTGTAACTGTTTTATCTCGAAGAACGAGAACACAATTTAATCTCATCCTCAGTCTCCACGTTTTCCGCTAGAAGTGCCTACCACTTTGACCGCACTATGAAGCACGTGCTTCATTCCTTCATTTGCATGTGTCAGTGGAGTTGTTTACAACACAGAATGTGGGAAGAAATGAAAGTATAAGTTCGGGCTCAATCAACTGAGAGATTAGGCTTAAAAATGATGAACAGAACAGGTACGGATGAAAGGAAAATGGTGCAACGTTATTATTTGGTACCTCGCTGTGTTATATCTATGCCTAAATTTACTTGTAATCAGTAGTTATGTTTGAATTTATATTTATCAATCAGAGTATATGCTTGGGCTCTCATTTTTTAAGAGCGAAGAATCAGATACATTACATTTAGCGCTTTTGGGCTCACACACTTTACGCAGTTCACAAATTAATGACATACCGATCGACTGTCTACTTTTCCATATGGAGTTTACAAATGGAGCACCGATCGGCTGCCTCCTTTTCCATTGGTACCATTGGTACCAATGGTACCAATCGACAAATAGTTTACAAATGGAGCACCGATCGGCTGCCTCCTTTTCCATTGGTACCAATGGTACCAATCGACAAATAGTTTACAGGTGGCCCTCAGGTGTTAATGTATGGCAGTTTACAAATGGCACCGATCGGCTGAGGAGATTTCCATTTGTACCAATGGTGCGAATCGTAAGGCTTCTTTGACGAATGGTGATTTTTTTACCAATGGTTCCATTGGTGAGGGTTTCTTGCCGATTGGTATCTGTTTGTGTATATTGGACATGTGTGTCATGTTGATCAATATTCACCTTTCACAATTCATTGCCACGCTCAAAATTCACCATCTCACTTACATGCGTTGTATCACAAACCCTCGATCTTGTCAGGTGGGAGGCAATGATCTGCATGGAATAATACAGCTTATCATACATGTACAATGTGAACAACATCCATGAAAATCCATGTTCCATCGTTCAAAATAGTGTGAATTTTGCTACCTTCAAGTTGTGAAACATCGCAGGGCTCAAAGTTACAACCAACTGGTCGGATATGCGACTAGATTTTTGGCTGTGCGCCTAAAGAATCATGTGTGGTCGCACCAATGCACCTTAAAAGCCAAAGTACAGTGCAACTTCTCTTTTGACTAGTGCTTACTCACCAGACCTGACCATACTACCGTAGAATTCCGAAAAATAACGCCCCCCCCCCCCCCCCCCCCCCCCCCCGAAAGTATCGGCTACCCGAAAGTAACGTTAATTTTTTACTCTCCTATTAAATCCCGAAAGTAACGGTCCCTCCGAAAGTAACGGCTTCCCGAATATTAACGGCATTTAAAAAATTACCCCAAAATGGTAACAAAACACTGTTGTGACTGTTGCATTTAACGTTCATTTCAAGCATTACTTTCCGTCGGCTTACAAAGCGATCTTACTTATCTTAAGGAATACAGTGAACGTATTTAACGTAACATATTCAACTGGAACCGGAGAGAAATACAAATAATATCTCTTCTTCTAGAAGTAACTCAGACAAGAAAAACACCAAAGTTTGTCATGAAACCGTAATTATTTTTCAATGTATACAGATTAGAAAACTAGAACTTGTAAAAATTCTCAGATTATCTTGGAGCACATGCCGTTGACTGAAGAACGTTTAAAGAATTGTTTGTACATGATTTGTTCTGTGAGTGAAACTTACGAACGCTGCAATACTCTATTGAAATTAATTTGTCAGTGAAGAGTCAAAATGTACTGTACAGTTTTAGTAATCGTGTAAATTACTGTTTGTTCATCTGGTTACGAATGGCATTGTAGGAATATGCCTAAATGGAATAGCTTTCAAATTTCATAATACGTGCCCTCTTTGTCTGAGACCATTTCAACTTACAAAACGTTTTTTACCTGTCCGAAAATAACGGCTACCCGAAAGTAATGGCTACCCGTAAGTAGCGGCCCGCTTTGCCGGCAAAATTCGAAAGTAACGGGGGCCATTACTTTCGGAATTCTACGGTAGGCATATACTCTGATTGATAAATATAAATTCAAACATAACTACTGATTACAAGTATAAATTTAGGCATAGATATAACACAGCGAGGTACCAAATAATAAAGTTGCACCATTTTCCTTTCATCCGTGCCTGTTCTGTTCATCATTTTTAAGCCTAATCTCTCAGTTGATTGAGCCCGAACTTATACTTTCATTTCTTCCCACGTTCTGTGTTGTAAACAACTCCACTGACACATGCAAATGAAGGAATGAAGCACGTGCTTCATAGTGCGGTCAAAGTGGTAGGCACTTCTAGCGGAAAACGTGGAGACTGAGGATGAGATTAAATTGTGTTCTCGTTCTTCGAGATAAAACAGTTACAGAATGCCGCATTTTGTAAGGAAAGCTTTGTTTTCACTTGTCTGAGATACAAAAAATGTCCAGCATTTTTGGAATGGGCTGATATACAAATTCTATGGCTTAAAAGCTAGCCAGATGAGCAAAACTTGTGCTAGTTCTCACAAATACCTACATGTTGAAAAAATCACGAAGCTTGGTAAACAGAATTTCAAAGGTGGCGCAAACAACATGCAGTTGGATAGTGAGGAAACTCAACAAAGCGACTTCAGTAGTTACTTAATATCTCTAAGCTTAACTCTTGTGTGAAATATCCTGATTCTTTTAGTTGTTTTTCGTTGTGTTCAATACTGCTAGAATACCGGCAGGCCCAGTTTAATTAGCGACATGAAGCTTGAGTCGCTCTTTTTAGAGCGGTAAAGTATTCTTTTGGAGTACGTGCTCCAACTATTTAAAGCTGTGTGCCTAAACTTTTTAACTCTGCACCTAAAATTTCGGCAGTGCGCCTAAAAATTTACACCTGGTCGCACAAGTTCCCAAAGCCAAAAATTAACTTTGAGCCCTGTATCAGTGTAAAGTTTGGCAACTGTAATAGGGTAGGCATCTCAGTTTCTAACATGAACTCTTTTGTTTTATTTTGACCAGCCAAAATTTGTAATCTTCTCATAATGGATTGAGAAAAATCAACCAGTAAACTCATCTATGCCAACTCTCCTGGATCATCCTGGAGTCTCTCATGTAGAGACTGAATCTCCCACTCTCCCATATGAGTCACCAAGTCTCCCAGATAAAACAAATAAAAGCACATAAAATGTATCTTTCTGACATACATGTATTTTGGGTAATATTAGGAATTTATGAAAACTTTTTTTTCGATATTTAATGATTTTTGAGATTCAAACAGAAGATTTCTACTTTGAATAATGCTTTTTAGGGTAAAAAAGGTAAATATTGGTGATCTCCCGAATTTTTATTAATTTAGGTTGGCGTCTCTGTAAACTACAGTATATTGTAACTGGATAGACCGCTGGTCGTATACATGTAAAACTATGGTGTATATTTACTGTAATCTTGTTTCCATCTTTTAAGGTGAAGTACAAGGGCAAAAAGCTGGACCAGTTTAAGACAACTTGGTTTCGGAAACAAAATCCAGTAAGTATGACAAATTTTTGATTAATTTATGTACTTTATGTACATGTCTGTTGTACAGGGCTGTCAAATTGTTGTCTTTATAGCTACATGTAGCAGGCCTGGGTGTGCCGGCATATGAAACAATCTTACTATTGCATTTCTTCTCTTATTTCTTTACCTTTTTATTACATCCTTGACGAAGCATATAAAACAGTTGATACTGAAATGAAGCTCCTCTTTCTTTTTATTTACATGTTAGTTTCAATTGATGGTATTTAGTGGTTTTTGCACACTGGCTCCATTCCCCACTGAAGTATTAATAATATTTGCATGGCTTAACCTATAGCTACCACTTAGGCACCTTCTTAGGCTCGATTACCAGCCACTGTCCAGGAAAGGAGCCCGCGCTCCTCCCCCGAACTCACGGCTGGACTCGTTGACCTTAGCATTGTTAATCTCGACCAATAAAAAATCTCCCTGCCTGAATCGAGCAGGCTGCATAAATTATCTTTCTCGCCGTAGCAAAGAAGTTCTGCGATACGAAAAGCGATCGCGTTAGCGGGACATCTAACCAAATACCTTCAACTGATGAAATAATGCCTGATCTATTCCATAGCGGCATATACAACACACAAAATAGTCAACAGACTTTTTGCGTGAGAATCTATATTTCATTATTTGAATCATGTGGTGCCAGAATGTCAGATAACGAACAAAGTCAACAAAGAGAGGGATAAACGCAAACATCGATCTCGAGAAAAAACACTCAAGCAAATTGATGTGTATGGTAGTCCTCTTGGAGGAAAGCGACACCAGCCTCTGGCGAAGCCAGACAAAATTAAATTTTTAAATGAAGCAAAGCAAACTGAACTAGCAAAACAAAACTATGGTGTCAACACGATGCACGCAAACATATGCGTGACCTTTGACATGTCATTTGCCACACCACAGTCAAACAGCTCTGCTCTACTTTCTTTTTAAAAACTCTTCTGTAGAAAACGGCATGTAATGCCCTTCTGTAACAATAGTGTGAAACAAAATAGGTTGGAAGGCCAAAATTAAAAGAAGAGGTGGCGAAAACGGCACATGTACAAATGTTACGAGCCGTAGGCGTAATGTGGACCCGCCAATGATTGTCATCAGATGACATTTCTGGTAACCAGAAGCGCCGCAAGAATTTTAATTATGAATTTACGTCACAGACATGGTTTGCAGCTCACGCGTCCAGCCGTCTCTTCTCGGGGAGGGTAGACCAGACACGAGAGAGCGGCGGAAATCGAGCCTAGCACCTTCTCCAAGCTCACCTAATGGTAATGAGTTTAAAATATTCTTCCTTGGTGCATACACATGACTGCATGAACTGAACATTTTTGTCATTCCCAACAGCCATCATCTAGTCATGGTGAAAACACCATCATCTTCTCATAAAGTGCATGTATCAGCCAATCTGCCCTCACAGTCAGTGCCCACTTCATCGCACAAGACATCAACAATTACACAATCCAGCAGTCATGGTGCTGTACATGCTTCATCGTCATCATTGTCATCGTCATCATCATCCACCAGTTTGCATTCCCCAATCTCGGCTGTCTCACAGCCAGCTGCACATTCAAAGCACACACCACACAGGACCTCAGGATCTGGTTCATCTGGAGGTAATTCTTGGTCAGGGAACGTGAAACCTTCAACCAAAGCTCCACATTCAACATCGTCAGGTCGGGGGTAAGGATATTGTAAGCATTACCTGGCTTGTCATAAGGCTATGTTCTAAATATTCAGAGTCCAGGGCATTTTATGGTCAACAATCTTTTTTTATAAACTGTACTTCAAATTAATGGACAGGTACAATTTGTTTGAAGTAGTATATCAAACATGAGAGGCAGTGTTTCATCGGGATATCCAAACACCGAGAAGAGATTTGAAAATACAATGCACAGCGGAGTATTTTTGACCATATTCAAGGTGTTGGATAGCCGATGGAAACACTGTCTTGAGTGGTTTGATATATCTTCTCAATTGAAACAAAAAATTAGTAGTAAACGGAGAAGGAAAATCGTCGAAATCTATGCTAATTAAGACCGGGTATTCAAACCTCCTTCACGGTTGTGATTTTCTTTGCTTCAAGTTGATGAATTATTAATGAGTTTGAGAAGATAGAAAGTTAAAGCATAATTAAACTGATCTCTTTTTCTCACAGGAGGAAGCCAAACATTGGCTACATTCACCCACCATCTGTAAAAATCACCTTCACCTTTCTCGCCAACATCAGTAACTCTGTCCTCTTCACCAAAATCTTCCTCAAGTTCTATGAGAAGTCCAGTTGGTAAGTGAATGAGGTCTTGTTTATTGCCATGGTCTAGCTTCTCCTTAAACGTTGGAATACATTGTGGTTGTGAGACAGACTGTTTCATGTGGTCTGATGGTTAGTGGATTTAGGATTTACGATAGAGCAATCTGGGTTTGAGCTATGCTCAGGGGTATCTTGGGCAAGACACTTTACAATGCTGTACATACTTGGAAAGCATGGTAGACTCTTGGTGAGTGTGCTCGTCGCTGGATTGAGTGGTCTGGGTTCAACTCCTGGGTAGGGCTATTACATTGTGTTCTTGGACAAGACACTTTACTCTCGCAGTGCCTCTCCCTGGCAGCCAGGTAGTTACATGTATTTGGGAACTGGCAAGGTAACTAGAATTGCTATTGCTAGCTCCAGGAGTGGGCAAGATAAACCAAAATTAATTCTGTACAGTGATTGGCTTCCCAAGCAGCCAAGATGGTACTATCTTGCTCCCTCAGGACTACCCACTGTGTCCCTCAAGAAAAAAGGTTTGTTTGCCGTGAGCAAGTCTCGGTTTACTCGTATGTTTTTTCTTTTTTTATTATTTAGTGGGTAGATCATTTGTCTTGGCCCTTGCCTATCTGGCAAATAAGAATGAAAAGTTATTTGCCCTGCAGGAAAATCTGCTTGTTGCAGGTGACTGCAGGGCACAAAAACCAATTCAGCCAGGTCAAGTTGAGAGGGAACAAATATGAGATGAACATGAAAAATTACAATGCCATGAACAAACTTATTAATTATATTACAAAAGTTAAAAATTAGGATTAAACCTCTGCAGTGTGCAACAGTTTGCTGTAGTGGTAGGCTCAAAGCCCTTAAAGTGCCACTATGATCACATTTTTACCTCTTGATCTTTTAGGTGTATCACATACAATTAATTTTTATAAAAGAATGAAAATGCCGTTTTACCGTTTGCAAATACCTGCATTAGTTCCGGAGATATTAAATAAAAGTTTTAAAAATCTGTAAAATATACGAATGAGCACATTTAGCAAAATCTTACTGCAAAGAATGCCCCTAGATAGACTACCGCTCCCATGGCTGGCAAATCCCCGCAACCCAGCCATGAGCCCCCATTCCAGGCACCCGTCAACACTGATAGAATCAGTGGAAGGAAAGAAAAGAGGGAGGGGGGGAGGGGGAACGCAGGCAAACCGTTGCTAACAAGCTAGCAGCGTGAGCTGCTCCAAGACAACCGCTAAAATTGCTAAAACAGCCCGAGAAAACGAGCAACACGAGCTGCTCACACTCTGCTAACGAAAATACTAACACGCACTGAAATGAAGCTGGAACCAACCATGTGAGCCTGCACTTGAACACGCGACCGCTGACCAGGAGGTTGCACGCTTAGCTCGTGGCGGTTAACTTTGTTAAATATAATTTAACTAAATTTAACCCGCTGCCTCGCTAAATGGAAGGTGGGTGCCTGGGATATCCAAGGGCTTCCACTGTGGCCAGCCAGCCCCTAGATAGACTACCGCTCCCATGGCTGGCAAATCCCCGCAACCCAGCCATGAGCCCCCATTCCATGCCGAAGGGACTCTTCGACCTAGCCGCAGGCCTAGGTCGGAGAGAAGGAAGGGCTCATGGCTGGGGGAAGCCATGGCCCTGAACTCGCCAAGGTCCCGAGGCACCCTAAGCCCCCAAAAAAAAGGGGAGGGGAAAGATAAATAAAACACAAAAATACCTAAGACAGTTGGCTTGCCACACCTATGATGGTATCAACTGGCGTACGAATGTAGAGCTGGTAAGCATTGCTGGACCATCGGCCAAGGGTTTTGATAAGGTGATCTGGGATTCCCCGAGTAGCTGCTGAGGTGGCCGCACCAATGCGGAAGCTGTGACCTGAAAAACAGCCCGGAACTCCGGCAGAGGAAAAAATGGACCGAATGGAGCAGGCCAACCACTGGCGGCTTAGAGGTGTGCCATCTGCGAGACGAAAAAGAGGGCCTGGAGCGGGGCCACGAAGGTGCAAATATTGGACTAAAGCACGTACGGGGCATAGGTCTTGCCCACCAGTACCGATGTAGACGAAGCAGCCTTGGCGAAAGGGGTCTGTCTTGGAGCATTTTATGAGGATCCTGAAGCTCTTAGGATTAGACAACGAGTCAGCTTGGATGTCGTTGACTGAGAGATGAATGGCTGGATCAAATGGGGCGTTGACGGTAAACTCACCAGCTCGAAGGAAACCGAAGAACCCGATACAACAAGCGGCCCATAGCATTGTATGGTTGTGGGAGGAGAAATCTAGTGAACGATGAATGACGCGCATCAAATCACTTGTGATGGGTTGACGCTTCGGTTGGTTTGATCCTTGATGGCGCTTGATGCCACGCAGAACGCGTCGCAGCTGGAGACAGCCCACGAGAGGGTCAGGCAGACCTTCATCAACGTGAAGAGATCTAACTGCTGACAGGTAAACCTTAATTGAAGAGTGGTGGAGAGTATCTGCGAGATGAGCGCAGAAACGTATGAGCGTTTCTTCACTGGCAGGAAGCACAGATCCAGATGGATGGAGGCGATTATCCTGAATGCAGAAGGTGATGAAACGACGCTGAGCTGATGAATAGCAATTCCGTGTCGATGGAGCAAGGCCATGAGTTAGGTAGAATTGACACTTGTCTGTCAGACAAGATCCAAGTCCAAGAGGAGCTGCCGAGGGATCTGGGTCTGATGGAGTGCTGCGTGAGGGGCCAACTGACGGAAACGCTGAAACTGAAAACGAGAAAGCGCATCAGCGATGGGGTTACACTTTCCCCTGACTGAGGAGGCTGTGAAGGAGAAGGAGTGATGTGCCGCTAGAAGACAGAGGTAACGAACCAAAACCATTATGCCGGGGGCCCTCGAGGTGCCTGACCGCAGGATTGCCACCACTGAGCTGTTGTCGGATCTGAAGTTAACCCTCTTAGATGTCCATAGAGGACCCCATACGTAAGCTGCAACCACAATAGGAAAAAGTTCCTTGTACTCAATGGACTGGGAGACCTGCGAGGCCAGCCAGGAGCCTGAGAACCACTGGCGTTGGAACAAGGCCCCATAGCCTAGAGCCCCTGAAGCATCTGAAGAGACCTCAAAATCCGGCAAGGGGGCCCACTGGGGATACTGAAGAAAACTGCAGCCGTTCCAAGAGCGAAAGAGTTCTCGCCACCAAGTGAGGTCGAGAAAGAACTCCCGGTTGAGGCGAATTGGATGATCCTCACGACGGAAAGCACACAAAAGGTTAATCATGCGGCGTAAGAAGGAGCGACCTTGAGGAACCACCTTGCAGGCGTGCTGGAGATGACCAATTAGCGACTCGAGGTCCTTCCGTTTACATGAACGCTTGTGAGACCATTGTTCTAACAGAGCAGTTGTATTGTCAAACTTGTCTTTCGGAAGACGAGCCTGTAGGAGTACGGAATCTAGTTCAATCCCCAGGACAGTCATACACGTACAAGGGCCTTCGAATTTTTCTGGGTGGAGGGGGATGCCAAGCTGAGAAAAACAATGGATGGAGTTATCCAGATTGCGTTGACAAGCAAGAGAGCCAGGTGGGCCAAGGGTATGAAAGTCATCTAAATAGTGCATCAGGAAGGAAACGTTGTAATTCTGTTTTGCGATCCATTCAACCAGGTCAGCAATACAAGTGAAAATGTAAGGAGCGGACCTGACGCCAAAAGGAAGGACCATGTCCACGTAATAAGCCCCTTGCCATTTCATGCCCAATAGTGGGCGATCCTCTGGGTGGATTGGTACAATGCGGTAAGCGCTCTGAACATCGAATTTAGCCATCAGGGTGCCCCGACCCAGCTGCATAATGCCTGCCATGATGTCGTCCACCTTCATGTACTGGAGGGAGTAATCCTCGCTGGCAATTCCATCATTGACGCTGTGACCCGATGGGCTGGACAAGTCCAGGATAAGGCGCCATTTACCTGGCTGATTGTGTTTGGGGATGGCACCAAAGCGACTGACATGAAGACTCTGGAAAGGGGGCCGAAGAAAGGGGCCTGCCACCCTGCCCAATTGTACTTCGGTATGGAGGTAATTATCTATGACCTGGGGGTTCGCGACAGCTGAAGCCATGTTTCCTGAAGCTGACTTAAGGGAAATCTTGTGGTTGAAGCCGAGGTGAAAACCATGACGTAGACCCTGGATGACATAGGCGGCTTTGTCTGGGTGTGGATAGTTGCGAAGTTCGTACTGCAGTCTGTCCACCACAATGGGGGAAAGCTGTGACACTGGTTTTAAGGGGCATGCTGCTGGGAGAGTGGAGGTGGTGTCCTCAGAAGACGATGAGACAGGTTGAAGGCCAGCGTGTTGAGAAACTGGAGCTGGAGAAGAATGCCACTGTAAAGGGCAAATGTTAATCGACGGCGACGAATCAAAGCTATGTACAGGATTGGCTGGGCTCTGAGGGTCTGCGGTACCATGATGAGAAACTAGAACACAGGTAGAATGCAACTGTGATGGACCAACATAAATCAACGAAGAAGAATCAAAGCTTTGTACAGGATTGGCCAGGCTGGGGGAGTCTGTGGTAGCGTGTAAAGAAACTGGAACTTGAGGAGAACGCAACTGTAACGGGCGAACATTGATCCACGGAGACAGAACAGGGCTATTTACAAGATGAGCTGTGCTCAGAGAGTCAGCGGTAGCGGCGGCCCCCCTTTTGCCGGTTGGGGGAGCGGGACCGAGCTCTGCGTGGGGGGCGGTGTGGGCAGTGGGTACTTCGATGGTCTCCATCGCACGATTCGCAGGCATGACGAAACCGGCAACGGCCAAAGGGCCAGCTACAACGCCCATCATTCCATGAGTGGCAGTATTGTGTGGCGCTTGAGTTGCCAGTGGCAGCAGGTGCCCCGGAAGACGGTGAAGCTAGCAATGGCGCAGGATCCGGTAGAGATGTTGAAGCGGAGGGAGATCTTGTGTGGAAATTGTAAAGATCAGCATTCATGCGAGACCAATCCGTGGAACCTGAGGCCGCTGCTTCCTTCCTGTACGCTATGTCGTAATTGAGCCAAGACCTGTCACGGAAACGCTTAGCAGTTTGGATGATCAGCAACTTGTATTTATGAAGGTCAAGCCAGCGGGAAGGAAACGAGTTGCAAAGCACCAAGCAAAAAATTGAGAAAGCCTCTACCCAGGTAACAATGTCCGTTATTTCCACAACGCGCTTCTTCTTCTCCACTAATAACTTTCCCTCCAAGTAAGCCTGCGGTTGCGTGTCCTGGGCTTTGATGTTGTCTGACAAAAGGTCAGCCAGTTCGATAAACTGTCCTCCTGTGATTTTTACCACCAACTTATGAGGGATGGGAGAATACCCCGGGCCAACAGGAAAATCCGATCCGAGAGTGGGCGGCGTCGAAGAAAACGTTGTGGCGCCAAGAGAGCCCCCCAACGATAATGGCGGGAAAGTGGAAGATGTGACGGGGGATAGCGAGGACACCACGGCAGGTGAACTTAGGGTGCTGTATGTAGGAATAAACGAAGGAACTACTTGTCCAAACGTACCTGACTGAGGAAGAGACTGGCCCGGAACAGTGGCGGGCGGAACAACGGCGGGCGAAGCTGGAGGCGCCAATGGAACCGAACTGGAGGACGTGTTTTGCACCGCGTGCTCCCGAAGAGATGACAGCAGCGCCGGTAAGGAGTCGGCCAAAGCCTGTGAAATCGCCAGAGAAAGGGCATTGTTATCCGGCAAACTGACACTCTGGGACGAAGCCGAGGTGACGATCGAGGTGGAAGCCGACGTTGTAGAAGTCGAGCTGTCGTTGGAGCTGGACGGCGAAGCAGTTGACGGGGTAACGGTCGATAAGCTGTTGTTTGTTGTCCGCATCGTACGCTTTGCCAAGACAAACGCAGAAACAACGAGCAACGCGAGCTGCTCACACACTAACACACGCTGACAACGGAGTTGAAACGGGGCAAACTGTTGCTGACAAGCCAGCAGCGTGAGCTGCTCCCAGACAACTGCTGACACAACGAGCAACGCGAGCTGCTCACACACCGCTAACACAACGAGCAACACGAGCTGCTCACACACCGCTACCACACGCTGAAACGAAGCTGGAACGCAGGCAAACCGTTGCTAACAAGCTAGCAGCGTGAGCTGCTCCAAGACAACCGCTAAAATTGCTAAAACAGCCCGAGAAAACGAGCAACACGAGCTGCTCACACTCTGCTAACGAAAATACTAACACGCACTGAAATGAAGCTGGAACCAACCATGTGAGCCTGCACTTGAACACGCGACCGCTGACCAGGAGGTTGCACGCTTAGCTCGTGGCGGTTAACTTTGTTAAATATAATTTAACTAAATCTAATTTGTATATTTTAAAAGCTTATATATATTTCTGTAACAAAAGGGGATATTTGAAAATAGGAAACAGCATTTTTCTTCTCATGCAGGCTACTTGTTTATCTTAAGATGGCTTTGATAGAAAAGATGCGATTTTCATCATAGTGGCACTTTAAAAGTTATATTGTACTTTTGGGAATTGTTTAATGGTTTCTGGTTCTTTCACTGCTGTTTTGTTGCAGATGTACCCAGTCCCCTGTTATCTCCAACCAGCTCAGGAAGCAGTAGGAAGCGATCAGCTGTCAGGGCTAGACAATCAGTCAAGTACACAATGTTGACTCCTGAGAGGTGTGTAAAACATAAAATTTTGTCATGTCAAGCACTCAAAATAGAATGGAGTACTGTCTTGAGAGGTAGAGTGAAAGGGGAAGTTATAGCCACAGAAAACACACAAAGGTGACAATGGTAGAGGGAATTAAGCCTTGTATAGACGTGAGTGTTCTACTGGAAAATATACCACTCGTAAAATTCATTCGAAACTACATCAGGGACTCAGATTGCGTATTTTCCATATCCTCACCAGTGAAGATATCAATGATTTCACTGATATCAAGTTTGTCTCTTAAATTGTAGTTAAATTTGTTAGTGCATGATTAAAACATCTTCTGGTCTTCCTTGAAGGTCTTCAGCAATCTTTGGAACAATTTTGGAAAATCTGCGGAAATCTTCAGAAAGAGGTCGGAAATCTTCAGAAAATCGTCTTCCTCAAAGGTCTTCGGCAATCTTCAGAACAATTTTGGAAAATCTTTGAAAAGCCTCAGAAAGGGGTCGGAAATCTTCAGAAAATCATCAAAAACGCTGTCATGATGGGCACAGCATGTCTATAATTATGATAAAAAGAACATGACATGTTAGCTCAAAGGTATGAATTTTATGTTTGAGTGGCAAGAACATAATTATATATCTCACTTGTTCACTTCACTCACTTGTGACATATTGTTCTTGCCACTCGAACATAAAATTCTTATCTTCTCACCACCATGTTACAATATCCTCTATATAACTACCAAAAAAATTGAGCTCAGAATATTAGCAGCCATAGATTGCTGTTTCAGCCCTTGTAGGCCTTGTCAGCACGGCATAGCTAACACCAGACCTCAGGATTCCCACAGAAAGAATAACAAGTGGCTATAACTTTGCCTTTCACTTTACTTGTGTAATTTTGGCCACATCCCACAAAAGTACCATTTTCAAATGTCTTGAGGAGTGACTACTGCATGGAACAGTGTAACTCGGAAATACTTTAAACTTATTAAAGGGGCTCAGTCACGGCATCTTGAGTTATTTTGAACATCGAAAAATTAACCGTTAAATTGAAGAAAACCTAAAAGTAACACTTTATAAAGATAGAAAAACATCAAAGAGATAATAATAAACCATAAAGGAACAAGGATGGTTAAGGATGGAGAAGATTGACACAGATTGCAAACAACGAATTTGAAAAGTTTAGCTAAGCTTTTCAAACGTGACTGAGCCCCTTTAAGTTATATGTGACCCGATTTGCGAAAAGGGGGCTTAAGGTGAAAAAAACAAAAACGCGTCTTTTAGCGTTTTCAACGAAAACGAGTTTAAACACCGTTTAGACGCTTTTAAATAACGTTCAAACACCGTTTGAATAATGTTTAAACGCTGTTTTAAAAAAAATTCAAACATGAATAAAACGCGTTTAATGCAACCTTTATGCAATGGCGTGTTCAAATTAAACACAGCTATCTCAAAGTGTGCAACACAATGTTTTCAGCATCTACGTATAAATTATGTAAGCCTAACGTCAATCGCTATAATTATTTCATTTTGATACTGTTGCCACTACTTGAATAGTAATCGTACCTAAACCGTGTGCGAAATCAGTAAAACACGTAACTCTATTTCGTCGCATTGCGAGATGAAATATGAAATTCAATGAAAAAGAAAATGGATCCAAGGAGAGAAGAAATTTGCACATTGCCGGCCGCTTGCAGACACTTTCACAACATGACTCATTTATGGTTTGGAGGTGACCTCTCATGCAAATACGTTCCAAACGGTAGCCGTTCGAACGCTGAAGGGAACGGCAAGCGAACGGGTGACGAATGGCTAGGCAAGCCATTCGAAACGGGTAACGTGAACGGATGAACGGCTATTTAAAGTTTTCGAATGGATGAGGTCAAACGGATGAACGGCTAACGAAAATTTTCGAACGGATGCAGAGATTGAACGGATGAACGGCTTATTGAAATTTTCGAACGGATGAACGGCTAATTAATTTTTTCGAACGGATAAGGTCGAAGGGATGAAAGTCTAATGACCCGGCTAATGACCTTTCATGCAAAAACGCGCTTTATTGGCTTTCCATTTTCGAACGGAATTCCGTTTAGAAGCTGTTTGAAAACCGTTTGAAAGAAAAAAAAAAGCCCTCTGCTAGCTGAGCTAAACATACAATAATCAAGGAAGCTTGAAAGTCGCCTACAGAAGCGAACTTCTTAAATTCTATCCTGTGTACAATGCGGTTGTTGTTGTTGTTTTTTAACCTTAAGGGACATTCCAGACAGAAAAGCCATTTCAAACAAGATCATTTCACGCCGCTACCACACCGCGGATCTGGGACTCCGGGACACATGGTAATAATAATTTGTAAACGATGAAATTTCCTCCATGTCACTGAAAAAGAAAACAAAGCAAACCCAGTTTCTAATTCAGAAACAAGCGACAAAAATGTGCTGTTGCTAAACTGTTGTTGTTTAAGGCCTTTATCTCTGTCTCAATCTGTAAAGTTATTTTGAGACGTGAATAAATTATTGACTCGTTATGCTGTCTGCTCTTGTTTTTGTTTCGTTCTCTTTTGTAGCTGTCAGAGGTAATTTTTTCGCCTAAATCGCCTCTGAAAAGTTCTAAAAAGATGTTCCTATTCAAAGTTTCGGCTCCCAAGCAATAATCCTGAATTTTTTGTACCAAAACGGCGCTTTGTGTGGTTTTCGGTTGTTATGGGCGACCGCTCTTCCTAAGTCAACTCGGCTATCGGAATGAGATGCGAAAGATCAATTAATATTTCTTCTGGTTTTGTTCGATTTTGCTGAAATTTTAACATTATGAAGCTGGATTGATAAGGATGCCAATTTGCGGTTTGTAAATGCGAGAGTGATATTTTGCTTCGAAGGCAGAGTTTTGAAGATAGTTTGTGTAACGCGTGAGTTGGTGTGACTTCGTAATCTGAGCTTTATGTTCACCTCGAAGAAAAACAATAGCCGGGAAAAGTCATATTCTTGACCTTTCAAACGAATATAAATTTATATTATATGCCCTGCAATTAATTTTTAGTGAGAAAACATGATTTTTGACGAGCAGTGTTTTTTAATTTTTTTTTCGCGAGAAAAGTTGTGACAGGAATGAGATTTATTAAGCCAAGGTAAACAAAGAACAGAAATGTGATGACTGTTCATGAAATGTAACAGCTTCCAAAAAAAATTCAAATTGTTTTTTTTTTGTTCGAGCTATTTGAACGGCCGATGAATTACTTTCTTGAATGGATAGCTTGAGCTGTTCGAGCGGCTGATGAATTTCTCGAACGGAAAGCTTGAGCCGTTGAAACGGCTGATGAATTTTCTCGAATGGATGATCAGCACGGCCGCAATTAATTTATTTTGCATAACTATGAATGTGCAATCAATACCATTGATAATAAACTCCCGAGTTAAACGCAGCATGTTTTAAACTGGGTGTTTTATGGCGTTTAAACCATGTTTAAACACCATAGCAAAACGTTTCCACGCATTTAAACGCTCTCGTTTAAACGCGTTAAAACGCCGTTTTCATGAGTCACCTTAAGCCCCCTTTTCGCAAATCAGGTCACATATGTTAACTGTGAGCAATTTCTAGTCACAGTACACTTAATCAATGTGTTTATTGAATGTGAGGTTTGTTTTTGCCTTAAAGAGTTATTAATAATTATGCAATAAGGGTGTAATAATATGTCGAAATATCGATAGATCACGATGTTAATGCTGCGATAGCGATGGATCGATAGTGAAAATGAAATATCGATAACAATTGCGATAGTGAAGCGAACTATCAATAGTAGTTTCTATACTTCTAACATTTTAACTTGTTTGGAAAATAAAGACAGCTTTTTCCACCCAGATAAAGGTAAAAAAGAAACCTAAAACAATCCGTCTACTGCACGTAGCATTTTTAGTGTCTTGATTCTTGAACCAGCAATAGGGTCGTGCCATCCATTGTGTTCCTCAGTACCTGTATTGACTACTACTTCTTAGACATTTCTATAAGTGTTAGGCATTAAGTAGATACAGACATTCCTGAAAAACTATGGCAATACTATTGCAATAGTACCTACACTATCACAATAATATCGCAATATCCATGTGACCTATTGCAATACAATTGCAATAGTTAAAATGTCCTCAATAGTCACCCCTATTATGCAAGAGGGAACTGTTTCATCACTTTTCCAGATACTGATAGGAGAGTAGGCTCGATTTCCGCCGCTCTCTCGTGTCTGGTCTACCCTCCCCGAGAAGAGACGGCTGGACGCGTGTGCGGCAAACCATGTCTGTGACATAAATTCCTAATTAAAATTCTTGTGGCTTTTCTGGTGGCCAGAAATGTCATCTGATGGCAGTCATTGACAGTCCCACATGATGCCTACAGCTCAAAACATTTGTACCTGTGCCGTTTTTGCCGCCTCTTCTTTTAATTTGGCTTTCCAACCTATTTTGTTTCACACTGTTGTTACAGAAGAAGACGTTTTTCCAAAAAAGTATAGCAGAACTGTTTAACTGTTGTTTGGCAAATGACATGTCAGAGGTCACACATGTTGGTTTGCATCATGTGGACACCATGTTTTTGTTTTGCTTGGTTCAGTTGCTTTGGATCATTTAAAAATTAATTTTGCCTGGCTTCACCAGAGACTGGTGTCGCTTTCCTCCAAGAAGACTACAGTACACATCAATTTGCTGGCCATTGAGTTTTTTTTTTCTTGAGATCGATGTTTGCGTTATCCCTCTCTTTGTTGACTTTGTTCCTTATCTGACATTCTCGCACCACACAATTCAAATATAGATTCTCACGCATAAAGTCTTTTGACTATTCTGTGTGTTGTATATGCCGCCATGGTTTAGATCAGGCATTATTTCATCAGTTCAAGGTATTTGGTTAGGTGTCCCACTAACACGATCGTTCTCCTTTTTGCTACTGCGAGAAAGATAATTTATGCAGCCTGCTCGATTCAGGCAGGCAAATGAAAGTCCATGCGTCCAGCCATGAGTTCAGGGGAGGAGCGCAGGCCCCTTTCCCGAACAGCGGCTGGTAATCAAGCCTAATAGGAGAGCTGAAAATAAGATGTGCAGCCAAGTATTTTGATGAGCTTTAAGTTGCAAGTTTGGAAAATTACATCTTACATGTTAGACTGCAAAACAGTCTTAAACCAATCATTAAAATTTCCCCAGTTTTGTTGGTCTTAGACTAATAATTTATTGGTCCCAGACTCCCATTCCTTCCAATGAAAATAAAAATAATGTAAAGTGACCATTTGAAAGAACCTAAAGCAGAGGAAAACATTGGACCATAATAATTTAATTATTATTATAATAATTATTATAATAATAATAATTATTATAGAAACATGTAACTTTGTCTTTGACTAGAAAGTCACAACAAAAAATGTTTATTGATAAATTATATCCATTAAATTGGGAAGAAAAAAATGTGTTTACACCAGACAGAGACTAAAGTTTACATGTATGCAAATTTAATTTGAATGCTCTCTTGTTTCACTTGTTGTTAGTGATCTGCATACTCTGGTTGAACTGGTGAACTTCAGTGCTGTGGGAAAAATGCAGCCATTTTCTGTGGATATTTCAACAAACTGTCTTCTGCTTATGGTGGGTGTCAACCCTTGACTTACAATATGTGATAAAATTTGCTTTGCATTTCTAAAATATGAAGAAGATAACCTGTGTTGACGGTAATCATTTTATTTCAGGATTACCACTGTCATTTGACATCAAGTGAAGTTGTAGGATATCTAGCAGGACAGTTTGACCCACAAACACACCGTAAGTAAAACTGTCACAGACTGCATGCTTCCTCAGATGATAATATACATGACTTTAAGCAGTCTAGATAAACAGTCTGCAAAATCTGTGTTTGAAGCCCTCAGAGCTTAAAATATGAAACTTCTTATTTGAGTTTTCAGGGTTGGCTTATAATAAAAGTTGTCCAGTACACTTTCTGTAATACCAGGGGTTAATTGTTCTTATAAAAAATGTATTTTTTAGACATGAAGATTGTCCAGGCTTTTCCATGTCGCTGCCGATTTGCTGACAAAGAAAATGCACCAAAAGTAGAAGAGGAGGTATGAAAATTAGACAGGTAGTGGGCAAGAAGGAAAAATATATATTAGTACTACTTTTTTGATCGTAGTAGCACTTAAATGTTCTAATTGCTGTTCAGAGTATATACCGGTAGCTGGTGTACTTGTAATGAATTGATAGCACACAAAGCAATCAGCATAAAAATTAATTTGAATAATTGTTGGGATATCTCAGAATACTAAAATGTGATTGATTGTAAATTATAGGACACTAAGTGTTTAAAAGAGTCTTAAAACAGTCAGGAAGTGGAAAACTTCATTCAACAAAATTTATAGAGGATATTACACGGTGGTGAGAAGATATGAATTTTATGTTCGTGTGGGAAGAACAATATCTCACGAGTGAGCGCAGCGAATGAGTGAGATATTGCTCTTGCCACGAGAACATAAAATTCATATCTTGGAGCTAACGTGTAATGTTCTTTTTATTATATAAACGTACTGATAACTTAAAGGGCGAAGACCAAACGAATGTTCCTGAACATTTTCCGAGAATTTCCGAACATCTCCGAAGATTTCCGAAGATTGCCGAAGTTTTTCGAGGAAGACCCGAAGATGTTTCGATGATCCACCAACGAATTTAAGTACAATTTAAGAGACAAACCTGATGTCAGTGAAATCATCAATATCTTCACATGTGAGGATATCGTATCGTTTTTATCAGTTTGTTACCACTCGGTATACCACTGACTTTTATATAATAAATTTTATTATTAAATCACCAGTAAATGTTGCATGATGTTGTTTCGACCAGATTACTGCTTGTTCAAATGAAGCAATTCATCCAAAATGGAACCTTCTACAAAAACCAGTTCAAGAGTACTGTTTTTGTTGAAGAACTGCACAATTTTGAGTTAGAAAGGCTATTAATGCTACATTTTTGTAAATCCACAGTTTTATTTTTAATGTTTCATATTTTGTAATACTTTGTGGCAGGTGCGGAATGCTATTGCCCAGCGAGGTCTCATCCTTGTGGGATGGTATCACAGTCACCCGTCATATCAGCCTGATCCATCAGTCCAAGACATTCACAATCAGCTTAAATATCAGAGCATCTTGCAACAGGAAAATGCACCGTATGGGCCTTGCTTAGGAATTATAGTGTGTAAGTACTTCAGGGATTTTAAAAGTGTTCTCAAAGGATGTGTGTTATTGGGGAATTTTATAGGAACACTGTTTCATATTAATAGTTTTTATCACACTCATCTCAGTTTTAAAAATTAAAGGTCTTCTTATGAGGATTGGCCCAGCTCATTCAAGTCTGGAATTTTATCTTCAGTGTTTTTTCTGTTGTATTGTAGTCCTGTGAAAACAACACTTTTTTAACTTGGTTATTTCACCTGTACAGCTATAAATGATAGTTGATACAAGGGGTGAAACTCTAACTCTGAGGAAAGTCAATTTTTAATTTTGAAAAGGTTTGGAGAATAATTAACCTTGAAACACAGACGCATTTCTGGCTGTCACTTGTCTCTGCCGAAAATAACATCTGCAAACCGGAACCACAAGAACGATTTCTGTTACGTCAGCTCTTACAAACCAATCACATTTCACCTTGCATATATGAAGAGGAAACACGCAGAAATCGTGCATGGAGCTCTCGCAAACTCTTGTTAAAAAATGCAGGGTTGGACATAAGCACTCGCCCGCTGGCCCATGCGAGTGTCTAAAGTGTCGGGCGAGCGCAAATCACAGTTCACTTGCCCATTTGGTGTGCGCCATTTTTCATCGCCAACAAATTAATTGAACTGCAAAATAAACGATGTTTTTTACATTCCGTTTTGCCAATAAATGTTTAGACACAAACCTACCATTGTCCATTTCTATTTTGCAAAGTTTTATATTCTAAACTGAAATACAAAAAATACAGCCTTTATTTACCCTCGGCAGTGGTTATAGCACAATTGCTAGTGGGGCCAAGCAAACAACTGAAACAAATAATTCAAACTAAACATAACAATTGTTAAGGATCCCAACTGGCAGGAGGCAAACCAGTTGGCTATTTACAAGCGTGGCCAAGGATTTGAACTTGGGGCGACCGAGAAACTATCCAGGTAGTGGTCAGAGCAGGACTCGAATCCCGGACCGCCGGATTGTGAGTCCGACACACTGACCACTCGGCCACACTGCCTCCTGTCCAATAAATTGGCACTGAAGTGCAACATCGGGCTCCGCAAAAAAAGTAAACAATAATGGCTTACTCGTAGTGATATTAAGCCATCAGTGATCAAGTAAACATGGCGCCCAAGCTGGAACCACCCCTGAAAAGAAGACATGTTTGGCCGCAAACTGCAGGGCTCTCATGAAGATTCGTCAATAACAAAATTATTTAAAATATAAGTGTCTCTGTTGCGATTTCTCAGGGTATAAGGTCTTAAACTAAAATTTTTTATTCAAGTGATAACCCTCGGTCTACCACATGCTCAACAACGTTGCAAGCGAATTGTTTTTCCTCGATGCGTGTTCCTTTGGTAAGTTTGAAAACGTGACAGAAGTGATTCCTTGCCAAAATGTGGAAGTATATTTCCGGAGTTCCAAAAGTCGTTGAAGAGGAAAAGAAAGAAAAAACCTGAAAGTTGCCCATGATTCAAAGGAGTACGAGAAGAAGAGGAGATGGAAGTTTTCGGCGAAATGGCAAGTTGGCCGGCCGTGTCTACAGCATGATCACGAACTCTTGTCTCATCACAAAACAGCGGGAGTCATGTTAAGCCCGTCCACTCACTGTTAACTGTAAACGAACAGATTGAATTCAGTTGAACCCAGAATTACATGTAGTGAATGAATTTGCCACTGTCCTTTTTCCAAACACTTTTATCTCTTCTTCACTGGAAACTTTTGCCTTGCAAAGAAAACAAACCTCGGAAGTTAAATCATTTTTGGTGTTTCGATGGCGCTCATAGCTCTTTGCGAACAAATTCCTAAAAATAAATTATTGCTGGTTCCCGCAGGGTCGTGTGTGTACACAAGTGTCTTATTCTATCGGTGAATTTTAATGGTCAACAACAAAACAAAAGTTTTGACATCACAGAAATCTATCTCTGACTCGAGTTCGCAGACGTTTTTTTCGGCGGAACCAGTGACAGCCGGAAATACATCTGCGTTCGCTGGCTGGAGAATCATGGGCACTCAAAATTTTGGGATGATTGTCACAAAAGGTAAATACAAAGTACTGCTAAAAGAACACTAAGCTGTTGCAAATATACTTTCAAACAAACTTTCATCGAAAAATCATGGGAACAAAGGATGAAATTTGGGCATTTCGCTTGCATTACTTTTGCAATACTGTAATCCTAGCGGCCTGGTCATTCTGCACAATCTCAAATGCTTTTTTTTCTCTTCTTTTTGAACCAGCTCCCTACGACACTTACAGACCAACAAAAGAATCAGTTATACGTGCCTTCTGGGTTCAAGGATCACCAGACAGCCAACCTCATAAGCTTGGCGTTCCCATGCTCATTAATACAACTCTACATCAAGACCAGTTTCTGACCCAGGATCTTCTTAATGAACTGGTAAGCATGATCAATAAAGGGATCTGCCGATCAATGTAAGAGCACAGGCAATATTGTGCTTATTAAACATGGTGTGCATATTCAAGATTGTTATCTTTCAGTCTTATTTCATGGATCTTGCATTCTACTGGTCTATGACAAAAGGAAAACTGTTTTTGAATGAGTTCTCCAGAAGGACTGTTTTTCGCGTTACACATCTATTTTTGTTTTTGTTCTGCCAGAGGGGTTTAAGTCAACCTCCAGGTAGGGCCAAAGTTCCCCATACCATCAGAGTTTTAGCTGCCTGAAGTAAAAAAAAGTGTGCATACATGTATAAGCTAAGTGACCCGTCAGGCTAGCCCTTACCTCCAGTTTCAGTGGCATGAAGCAATGAGAAGTATTTCTACCCCCCAGTCAGCTGGATGGGATGCTAGTCCATCATAGCATATACATATGATAGGCTTATTCTGAGGTTCAGCATTTAAATTTGCTGGTACCATAATATGGTACCAGCATACATATTATGTACACCTGGGTGGAGAGGTACTGGGAGAGTAAGATGTCTTGCCCATGGTCACAACTCAATGTACCCAGACCACGGCTCAAACCCGGCTTGATCAGGACTAACCATCAGGCTACCTTGCCTCCACAACTTATTGTTTTTTTATTTCTCAGAGATGGATGTGGAGTTTTTACAAAGGTAGTCCAGATACAATCAACTTTAATAACTCCTGGCATGGAAACCAAACATATCTTGATAAAGTGAAGGTATGTGACACAATTCAATGGCCTGTCGGTTTGGGATTGTAATTTGGTGGTGAATCCACTTATTTTTAAAAGAAATTCAAAGTTTTTATGCTACTTGCTCAACCCACCATGTTTCCAATGAACTTTGGTTTTTGAATCCCTGCACTCAGTCCATTTGAATACAAATGCTTTGTACTAAGTTTACCGTTTAGTATACTTTTAGTGTTAGTAGTTTTCCCAAAACAACTACGGTGGACCAGTGCCTGATAATAATAAAAGTACTTACTAACCCAGCTTGCTGGCACTGCACTGGGAAATATTTACCCTTCCTTGTTTTTATACCGACCGCACTGCACGAAGACTGTCTGGCACTGCTGTGATAGGCCAGTATTCCACATTATGGCACTAGCACTAGGTTAGTAAAAGGTTGATATTAATGCTATTAATAATGCATTAGATGTAAGGCACATAATTTTTGGACTTTTAACCCTTTCACTCCCAAGGGGTCTCCCTTTGACGAGTAAAATCGTCTGGCGTTAGACAGAGTAAAATCGATTAAGTCACTCTTGGGAGTGAAAGGGTTAATAACAAAGGGTCAAAATTTTGCAACATGAATTTATTTTACACTTTGAACATTTCACTTTGTGATTTTGAACACTCTGCTTAGTGTACTATTTCATGGTGATCATGAATTTTCTCGCCATGTTCCTATTTTTGTGAGAAATTTCGTGCACATCCCAGCTTTTTTTTCCACTTTCACGACCAGAACCTTTTAAAAGCTATCTGGACAAGCCCTGAAATTATGCGAGGGGTCACATTTATACCATTACAGCAAATCACAACTTGTAAATGCTTTCAATAACCAAATTTAATATCTTCTTTTTGTTACAATTTTTACAGTCTTCTCTGATAAAGAAGTTCCCAACAGACCAAACAGATGGAAGATTTCTAGAATTCATCAACACACTGCTTACCTAAAACTCTTTTTAACCAACAAATTGTATTAAGAAGTGTTTTGTGTCTAAATTGTGTATTGTGTATTAAATTATTTTTAAATATGTTGTATTTTGATGTGTGCCCCTTTATTGAAATTTTCCTGTTAGGGACAAGAAACATATCTGCAATATTTCATGGGTAAAAATATATTTGTAATGTCCAAGTACACTTTATTCTGTATGCCTCCAGGGTTATTTGGATAATGCACAACCAAGATGCTTTACAGAGATCTGCATATTCTGTACTTTTATGCATAACAAATATAATTCTGTGGAAAGTGAACTGCTCAACATGACACCAGTGTGAGACAAAGAACAAATCTGAGTTCCCGACAGGTATCGAAGTATTCATGACAGGCACTCTATCCACTGAGCTGTGAGAACTCCTGAAGAACAAGGCCATTTAACTGAGTTCATATGTGTAAATATAATCCTATAGTTGAAGTGATATATCAAGATTTTGACAAGTGGCAGCATTATGGCGACCTTCACAGTCACTCCAAGTGATTGGCATTAATTTTTATCTTGAAATTTAAGCTAAATGAAGATATGGGAACTGACTGCAAAGTACAGTAGAAATTCCAATTAAATAATAATTTTTATTTGTTGTCTTTAAATTCTCGCCACCCAATGAACCACAGAGAATTTTAATATTCCAGTCAGTTCTGACAGGGTAGCTGTATTTGATCATAGTTCATCATGCTGGTGTAGGTGTTGATACATCTTTCGTTCAAATGAAGGATCGTGTACTTTGGAACTGTGGAACTTGTGTAGAGCTTTTGGAATAAGACTTGCAATGTCTGCGAGAGCAATGTCTTTATCATGTGCTCCAAGATTTTCAACAATCTAGGAAGAAGTGAAAGATAAAATTGAAA
>JAHPZR010007512.1:0-27188 GCA_019787425.1 Platygyra sinensis | reverse complement strand
ACCTAATCAATGTTTATGAAACTGCGAGGTACCTTCACTCATCTTCAGACAAGTAGCGTCTTGTTATTGAACCCTATAACTAAAAGACATACGGTTTAAGGGCTTTTTCAGCTATTGCCCCAATACTCTGAAACGATTTGCCTATTGACATTAGATCGATTGATGATGTAAATAAGTTCAAATCTAAATAGACGACCTTTCTTTTTAAGTGAGTTTATGATCTATCTTAGGTTCTCTATTTTGTAATTTTGTGATTATGTATATATACATATGTTGACCTAAAGATTTTTATTTTTTTGTCCAATCCTTTTTCAAGCGTTGTAAAGCGCTTAGCACTGGAAAGAATAGTCGCTATATAAATATTATTATTATTATTATTATTAATATTATTATTATTAATATTATTACTATTATTATTATTACTATTATTATTATTAATATTACATCAACAGTCCATCGAGTTATAGACACACGATTTTTAAACAATCAGCGCGCGTGTTTTCTTAGGACTGTCTACTAATGACTAGCGTACGCACTAGAGATGCGCAGTAGCAATGGGCGCGAACGTCTTTAATTCCGATGAGATAAAGCTACTTATTTAGGATATATTAGAAAGTTATGCAAAGCAATCGTTGAATATTGTAAAACAACACTGAAAGAATCAAAACGTGACTCCCAACTTTGGTTTGATAACGAGTGCAACCGCACCAGGAAAAATTTAAGTCGCCTTTCCCATAGAAAACACACAAAATCCTTTAGACGAACAGACCCGACTTTAATATCTCTTGAAAAGAAGTCATTACAAACAGTTATTACGAACTAAAAAGCTCCATCAACGAGAAAATAACTTGATAAGTTAAAACTAGACATCCACTTAATTTATGGACCACACTAAAATCTCTTTCAAATCACGTAGAAAGTTTACTTGATTCGACTGTTCGACTCTATTTTGTGTGATGGTCTGTTACACAAATTATTATCAAGAGACTATGAGGGTCTCTTTTTATTATACGCATACATAGGTGGACAATTTTAAATGATCATATTTTTTCAATTTAAGGCGTGGCCAAACAAGTGACCACTCAAGTCAAATAAATTGTCTGAAAACAAAAATCATTTAGTTTTACGAGAAAGACTAAATTAAAAAAAAATTACCAAAACATCACATGTAATATTGACTTATGCCTTAATTTAGGTGAGTCCTTCTTCAACTACAACAGAAAAGTGCGGTAAGGGTGTATCCTTCCTCCTTTATTGTTCAATTTGTATCTAGATAAATTTCGACGCTTGCTAGCGTGGGGGTATCCAGTCGTACCCATGGACGTTTCGTACCCACTTTCGGTCAGTTCGTACCCAACCCTCTGATCGATTCGTACCCAACAAATTATTACAAAGTTTTCAGGGTTTTTGAGTGAGAAACTTGTTAAAACGCAGCGCTCGCATGCGCAAGGCATATGTGTGATCTTATTTGTTATATTGTTGAACTTTACGTAAGAGTTATCCGCCTGAAGTGAGGGGTTATGTGATTTATTCCCCTCGTGCGTGTCTCGGGCACGAGGGGAATAAATCAAATAAATATTGAGATTGAGATTCTAAGTAAAGTTGTTTGGTTCATACTTGTGTTAGTGGCCCGCAAAAGATAACTGTCATTTACTTTTCTATTGTTTATACCTGCGAGTTTCTTGACAATAACATCTTCGAGGATTTTAATTATTTGTTACTAAGTAGAATAAGCACGTTTAGTCGTAGGCGCGCCGTGATCATGGGAAAAACATATTTGGATTGTTGGGTACGAATCGACCAGAGGATTGGGTACGAACTGACCGAAAGTGGGTACGAAACGTCTGAGCCTGGGTACGAATCGTCTGGGTACGAAACGTCTATGGGTACGAAACGACTGGTAACCAGCGTGGGCTTATCACTCCACAAATGACACTCGTTCCACATCTCGTAAGGATTCTTAATGTCGACAAAACCACTGGCCACTGAAATCCTAAGCTTTTCTTGAAACCTTTTTCTGTCTTCCGGGTCTAAAGTGCTCAGATATCTCGAATCAGTGCCACTGATCCTTGTTGCTGGAGTTCCTAAGCCCTCCGCCTTGTCCGCCATGTTTTTTGTTTTTGCCACCCCAACCTCGTCCCCAGGGCCTTCTCCTCGACGATTTTCAAAATGGCGGATCGTCGTCGAGGCAACCTCGTCCCCAGGGTCTTCTCCCGACGATCCGCCATTTTGAAAATCGTCGAGGAGAAGGCCCTGGGGACGAGGTTGCCTCGACGATGATCCGCCATTTTGAAAATCGTCGAGGAGAAGGCCCTGGGGACGACGTTGTTTGCCACCCAAGATTCCGCGCATGCTCTGTTTAATCAATACAAGGATTCGCCTATATCAGGGGGGTGACATGGGGGGGGGGGTGATATAAAGCCCCACTAAAGCCCCACATATTCTGGAGGGGGGGGGGTGTGTAGCGTTGCAGTTTTGTCCTGCGTGGCAGACATGTCTAACACCTTTCGACTAATCAAATGAGTTGTTGTTTCTACCAATGAAAATGCGTTGTGAAGGTGTCTTCTAAGATTATTTTCCTCGGGGACGGGACGGTGTTTGCGCATGAAAGCTCGAAACCTATCGAACCCTGTGATTTTTATGGCGAGATGAGGGTGTCTTGTTGGATCTTTCTGCACGTTCTGAAACACGTCTACAGCTGCCTTTGAAGCTTAATATTGTTGGTAAGGAGCTATGAGAAGTGTAATGTATTGTATAATGTTGTTTGTAGTAATGGAGTGAGTAATTATAAGCTTAATTAATGGCTCGAGTTTTTACGAATTAAGCTAAAGGAAAATAGGTGTCCATGTTTTTTATCAGCAATCTAAGTATTGTTGATCATATTGCTTTAAAGCGGCACGAACTATTAATTTATCGTGCTATGAAAGTGCGTAGTATCATTTGCCTTCGTTTCAGGCATAAAGATACGCTGTGACAATTGCCATTAGAGCAAATTTTCCCTAAGCTTACTTCGACTTTCTGTCGCCAAATGCTGCCAAATATACAGCTTAGTTGGATAAAAAAATTCTATTGAGCAAAACAAAAGCAGTAGTTAACGTTTTGAAATAAAGTGTAGGATTGCAAAATTGGTTACAGTTCAAGAAATTTGAGTTATGTTCAGGATGTCAAAAAATCAAGTTGGATCAAGTACACATGTATGGCATTTCAGGGGTTGTATTGGTCAATATGTCGGTCATTACTCGATCGGCACTTGATCAACCAATACATTGGTTCGCTATGTGCCAAGAGTTTATACCGGTTGAACATCCACCAATGTCGGCCAATATATTGACCGTGATATTATTGGTAGTGTATCAGCAGAAGCATATCAGTCAACTACCGGTCAACTACCGGCTGTATACTGGTCAACTGTTGGTCCTGTATCAGTTGATAGTCGAGAAATAGTCGACCACTAGTCCACTGATGTAAACTATCCACTGTCAGTCAGTGAACATCCGCCAATACAAATGATTGATAGACCAGTCATTACTCGATCGACACCCTATAAAAAATCCGATATTCCACCGATATGATGGTCCCAGATATTTGAAACAGCATCGGCGAAAAACATAAAAAGAAAATAATATATCAGTCGATATATTGTACATGATTATTCAACAAAGTGTAACACTATCCAAATATGGTCATGATGCTCTCGATATCTGTCATCCGTAGGTAACGGATATCCGGCGATATAGGTAGCTTCGTACGTGGGAAGAAAAACTGAAGTGAAAAAATGTTGACAGAAAGGTTTAAAAATGTTACGAGCTTGGAAATCAATTTTGTTATCAATTTGTTGAATAATAAAACAATTATCCTGCTCAATCTCGCGGAATATCGTCTGATTTTAGCCGACTCGGCCTACGGCCTCGTCGGCTAAGTATCAGACGATATTCCGTGCGATTTCGCAGAATAATTGAAGGCTTCGGTGGAAGAAGGGCGTTAGGTTTTATACTGAAAAGTGAACTTTGTCAAAAACGCCCCAAATTTGGCATGCAGTTTTGTTTCCGTGTGTCAAACAATGTTCTGCATGTTTTTTCCCTGAAGTTTGCTTCCTTTTTGAGATATTACGTATGCAAAAAAACACATTTTTCCAAGGGCATCCTCTGGGGACCTTTTGTTGAATGGAAAACAAAAGAAACCTTTTGTTTCGCTAAGCGATGAACTCACTATAATACCTTAATCTCTTACTACTGCTTTGTTAGCACAAGCGGATGAGGCGCTGAACGGGCCAGATTCGAATTTGTTTTGCCGTGACACCAGTTCGAAACGAGGTCGCCCCAATTTTTTTTTTCTCTGTTCCTTTTCTTTTTTCAAAAATGAAGATATCTATTTAAAAAAAAAATACGTATACAGCGGGAATCTGGAGAGATTTTTTCATACAGGTTATTGTGACGTGAGACAACACGTGAATTTCGATCGAGCGTCAAAGCAAAGGGAAGTGATGCAGTACAGCTCTTTCGACTAATATCTTAAGCATTGTTTTTAAGACCGAGTTTGCCAGAGGACCAGGCAGGGGTGATACATGCCATCTCTCCAATTTGGATGAAACTTTGCCAGATTGAAGGGACTACCAAACAACTCTAAAAGACAAAGTGGGCCGGCTCTGCGATTTTTCCCTTGAAAGTTAGACCACCCCCCCTGGTTTTTTGCCTCAAATCTCAAAAATTCCCTGAAAATAAGCATCAAATTTAGACTCCGCTCCTGGTTACAGAATACAATAAATTTTATTGCCATTTCACACACAAAAAGATTAGACCTATCTTAGTTTACAACATGAGTCTCAAGTGATTTGAAGCGACAGGTGTCAATCAAGAATTGTCATTGCATACCTATGTCACGCACGATTTAGCAATGAGGCAAATTAGCGACATTTCAGACTCAAATATCGCGTAAGTCCAACTTTCATTTTGAAAACTAATTTCACCAAGGTTAAGAACCACTCTTGGCCTGATGAAATCACGAATAAAATTTTTGGCATCTGTTATTTTTTGGTGACAAAGGTTGTTCAATCAACGAGACAAAAGACCAGTTTTAACAAAGAGAAAAGGGAGAAATCTAAGGAAGTTAGATGTTACAGAATCAATTTAATAACGTTTTTCTGACGTTAATGACATTAACAGTGCCTTTGAATATTATTTATGGCCATTGAAGGTAACTGAACGCAAAGTTCCTCGCAATAATCTTTAAAATAACAGTGTATAACACCTGAATTCTATTCGTAGTCAAAATATGGGAATGAACTGCCGTGATATTTCGATTCTAAAGCATTGAGGTGTTGGATGCCAGTTTTACTGGGCATATCTTGTTGTTTAGATTGCTCTGTAAACTCTGCTCAACCATCTCAAGTCGTTCAAGCACTTTACCTTGCAGTTACTTAATGTCATTTACTTCACACTCTCGGCATACGAACTCTATTCCATTTTGAGTTCAAAAAACCTTAAATTACTGATTTTCCCGCAGTAAGCAAAGACGTTAATCTTGTTTAACAACATAGATAGAGTCCACCGTGATTACATGAGCCCGTGGAGCTGGTCAGCGGTTTTTATCAACTCGACTAAGCGGAGACAAATTTTCATGTATCACAGGTACGTAAAAAGAGCCTTTGATTAATTTAACGTCTACCCTATTTTCCTATTTACCTATTCGGGTATCTCCTCTGGTTGGAACATCTGCTCAGATCGATGGAGCTCCCCGATGAACAAACTCATCATTATTTTGCGTGAGGATGATGCACCTTTCTCGTCTTACACGTGCGGGCATACTTGAGCTACTACGAAACTGCATTCTTTTCAGCTATTATGAAAATACCCTTTTCTTGTGAAGATTCCTATTCCGAATTAGCAACAGTAAAGATCTTATCTTATAGCACAAAACATTCTAAATGATTTTGCCAGCGAGTAAGATGCATGAAAACCATTGCAACCAGTTGAGCCAAAAGAGGATTTAGCTTAGGTTCCCTTCAACCGTGCAAGCATACATGGCCGCATGTCTGCTCGAACATTTTGAATCTTTCTAGACACTCTAGAAGCTCGCGTTGGTCTGGTCTATCGCAGACTGTTTGGCGAGCTTTCACGCGCATTCATAACTAACCCTACAGTGCCGTGAAGAAATAATCTGCTTTTCAAGTCTGTTCACAAGACTTCCTACTCCTGATTCTACTGCAAGGACGGTAAGTAACTTAGTAAAGGAAGTATTACATATGTAATTAACTTAGTCGTTTTATCATAATTCCAGCTGTCTTCGTATTTCAAGCCTGGTTGAGATTTCTTCTGCCTCTGCAACAAAGTCTTCCTCCTCATCCTGAGCAGCACTCGGATCAGCCTGGTCTATGGCTAGTCGGCCACTTCTGTACATCACAGACAATCTGCTGAAGTACCGAGCAATTTGGCCAGCAGCAAGCCAGTCTTCTTTGTTGAACATTTTCCTGCCATTACCATCACGCAGAGTTTTCATCTTGCTGCACACATCCACGGCACTTTGCTTTCTCCCTGTTTCCTCTCCTTCCAGGAATGTTCTTTTTAGGTACGTCTTCACCTACTCGGAAAAGCGAGTTGCTTTCCTTGATGTTTTCAGGGCCCATCCTTTAGCGACTTCACATGTGGGACTAGCATAGCCCGCTTGGGAGCTCGACCCTGTTTCTTTGCGTATGTAACTTCCAGACACCTCCCTGCACGTCTCAGCCCATTTTCGTTTGATGCTGTCATATGTAGTTTCTCTCTCTAATATCACAAGGTGTTTACCAACGTCCATGTGTTGCTGCAGATTTTCAAAAGACTGGTACGTCTTTGCGCATCCCTCCTCGGGGCAAGCGAAATAAACTCTCGTAGCCTCGGCATTTGGAAGCTCTTCTTCAACAGATTGTGTGGTGCTAGGCTGGGGAAGTCGGTGCTCACCTCTCAAAGTCGTAGATCTAAAAGCACCAGCCTCCTCTCGCGGTACACTGAAGGGCTGCTCGACTCGTAGGTCTGTAGGTCCTTGAGGTGTTCCAAGTCTATTCACCTGTGCCGGAGTAAAAAGTTTACCAGGGCCCACATCATAAGCCCTCCACACTCTTAGACCTCCAGACTCAAAAGTAAAATTATTCAGAGACTGGATCCCAGACATTGTGTGCTTCTTCATGGTCTGGCTTGACTCTTGAACCTTAACAACTGCTGCCTGGCACCCTTTAACCCCACCATAGGAATCGATTGCAGCCTTCATATCACTGGCACTTTTTATGTCATGACCCTCATTTATGTAACGCCTCATATGGCTCTTTACTGTGGCAATTCGTCGGTCACAAACGTCCTTTCCAGCCTGTGGATCGCCAAAATCGTATCTGACTATCCTAATGCCGGCGCGCTCTCCAAGGCTGGGAAGAGAGAGGATTAGATAAGCACAATGGTAACATCCGGCATTATCGCTGCGCAAAAATGCCTCTTGAATATTTGGGTATGCTGCTTTCAGTGTTGTCAGAGTGTGTTCTATGATTGAAGCGACTGCGAACCAGTTTTGAACGCAATCCTCAAACAAATGGATGTAGGTTCTGGCCTGGAACAGAAGCACAATAACACAGGTTTAAAATAAGTAGAAACAATAATGATATGTGTACAGTATAGTTTGACATATATCCCTTTTGTTAATTCGGTTCTGATAACTAGGATGTTGTCCTCCCTAGAGGACTACTCTGTTAGATTGACGGAGGTTCTCATCGTTCATTTTCATGTACTGTCGATCGCTACCGACTCTATCTATTTTTCAAACATGAACATGGGCTCTAAGAAACATTTTTAACAGTGAAAAATACATACCCAATGTACAAAGTTTATTAGTTGCCTCATCCAGAGCAGTAAGCGCGTTTACTCCATCGGTTTGTGTGCTGTCCAATCCAGCTAACGATTTCTTCTGGGATGCAGCGCATATCTAGGTGAAAACAATTATTGAGAAATTATTGAAAAATAGTTATTGATAGTTGTTCAAACAAGTATCCGTCTAGTTAGTAGACTGATAAGATTTTGGCGAGCCAATAACCTGTCCACGTAACGTACAAATGAACTATTTATATCGAATCCTTTTGTTACACACAGAATCAAAGATGTACACATGTTCAGGGGGTAAAACTAGACATATTCGTCCTCGTTACCTTGAGGATGTTCAACAAGGTTGACCTTCCCATGGGTTCGAATCCAGACTCAGAGCAGTATGACTGGTACAAATGAGTAAGACGGGATGCCACAACCGTACTCACCACATTTGGAATTTCTATTGTCTCACCATCTGACAGTCTTAGGGTCTTCGTCCCGTAGGCTACGTCCTGGAGAAAGGAGGGGCTTGAAATAAAATCAAGAAAGTGATCCACCTTAACTGGATCAAGCCTGCATCGCTGCAAAACAGGAGGTGCAATAATGCGGCCTGGGCTGGTACGGAAAGCATGTTTTCTGGCCTCGTCTATTCTCCATTTGGTCAAACCTGGAAGAAAGCTCAGCAACTCTGTCTTAGAATAATCAGCCACAAAGACAGAGAGAATTTGCTGTCTGGTATACCAATTTGTAGCTTCATTGTATAAGGTGACGAGCCTGGAGAGCAATGTCTTCTCAGGGAGGTTAACGTCCGAGTCGGTAGAATGGCTGTACGCGTCTAGCACTTGCTGCAGAAGCCATTTAGACTGCCCCGGGACTATAGCATCTAGACTCGCCTCAACAACTTGCATTCCTTTTCGTTTGTAATAGCGTCTAGTGGATGATGAGACACCTTCCGCGTTTGTGTTCAGCTGAGATCGTACTGGGCTAACCCTGCCATCAGCTTGTCTTAGAAAATTGTTGAGAGAATGAAGTTTCATTTGTACCTGTGGCGTTGCCTGCCAATCCATCGATGTTTCGATGGCTGTTAAGGATTCTTGTGAGCCAGAAAAAAAACGTCTGAGCCATCATCACTTCGCAGGGCTCCACCTTTATGCAAGGGCAACCCCTCACAAGATTTGGCTTCTAGCTGAAATTAAAAAAAATAGCAATTGAGAACGTTAGCGGTCAGACTACTCAACAACGACTGTTTTAAGCACTCCTCCGACAGAGGGGAAAATGATTCTTCATGGATAAGCTAATAAGCACTGACTCTTCTCTAATGTTAGGAACCTCAGCGGAAGCCTAATTATTAGGGAGCTTAAGATACAGACGTTTTCGGGGCGACGGCGACGTGGAGACCGATTAAGATTGGGGCGAGATTGACTGCGCATGCGGCCCCGCCGTCGCCCTCACGTCAGCGACGTGAGATCAGTGGGTTTGCCGTCGCGGTGAAAACGTGAGTTGATATTGTTTGTCTTTTTTAATATACTGCCAATTTTGCCACTTGTATTCAAGTGATTGCATTATCACATTTCGCATAAATCATCCCACGATGTCTCGGCCGACTTAAAAGACCTTTTGTTTTTTGTTTAGGTCAAAATGACTGAAGCGAAATGTGCAACATCAGTAGAGTCCAAATTGTCAAAGTAAGTTTTGGGCATTTACGCGTACAGTACTTGAATTCTTAACATAAAAGGGAATTTTTTGCTTGCTGCCATACTTTTTATCAATTCGTAGATGCATCTCCAAAACGTACACCTAAATCTAAGGAGATTTTCGTAGTTTAGTACGTAGTCGCGGACTTGCACGCCATACACTTAAGCTTTTAAATAAAGTTCTTATCGGATCTTTCCTTTGCTGAATCACGTAGCCAAATGCTGGCTTCTTCGCTAGTGTAGGAGCTCTTGTAAGTTGAGTATCGTCGAAGGCGTCGAATTGTGCTAACTCAGTGGAACTGAGTTCTTGTAACGAATTTGATATTAAAGCTGTTCGTTCATCTCAGATATTTCAAATTATGAGATCTTAAAGACATAGGACATTGATGTTCTGATTACTATGTAGCTCTATGAACAATGTCTTTGTTTCTTGTTTTCAAATTAATTCTAACTTGGACTCCTTTTTTCAGCACAATGGAATGGACAAACCAGCATGACACATTATTTTTAAGGGAGGTCAGAGCATCAGACCTATATGAAACAAGAAAGGGTAGCCCAGAGAGAGGAAAGCTATGGGATGAGATTGCTGCAAGACTCAACAGCCTCTCACATCCCAAATTCGTTGTTAACAAACGGTCATTGCGAGACAGGCTCAATCTTCTCATCGCCAAATTCAAAGCCAAGAATAGGGAGGAAGAAAGAGCAAGTGGTGTTAGCCCAGAGTTGCAAGAAACAGACACTCTGCTGGAAGAGCTGTCTGAAAAAGAAGAAGAAGCAAAAAATAAGCCCTCAATTGGAGACAAAAAGCAAAATGTTCAACAAGAGAAATCAAAAGCTGAGGAAATGAGGCTCAAGGCAATGGAAACAATGGGACAAACGAAAAAACGAGTTGAGAAAAGTAATGAAGTAGATTCAACAAAGAAAAGAAGAAAAAGTACCAGTGATGCTATTGAGTTCTTGCAAAAGAAAGCGGAACAAGAGTTGGCCTTGCGGAGGGAAGAGATGGAAATGAGAAAACAAGAGGAGATGAGAGGTTCCCAGGAGACAACAATGCAGCAGGAAATGTTAAGGATGATTCAGCAACAGCAAGAAAACCAGATGAAGCAGCAACAAAGAAATCAAACCCAACAGTTGCAGTTTATGCAGTCCATGTTGAACCAACAGCAACAGCAATCACAGGCTCTTCTAAGCCTTATTGATAGGTTGGCTCCCAAGGAAAATAACTAACAGTTGCTCAAAGTCTTTCACTTATAAGTACCCTTAAAAATTCATTATTGTGTTTTTATTCTATTTGTGTTCTAGTTGTTGTTAAAAAGTGTTGAGTTAATGTTATGTAAGAATTCATAGGCATTGTCATGGTTCTGGAAGCCACCTTGGCAGATGCATGTAAGCAACAGGCATCAGAATAACAATGTATGGGAATCTGATGGCAAAACATTTCTTAACTGATACTGTCAGTGAAGTTATTGGGCTCTACAAGTTTGTGGAAAAAAAATCTACACAATTTTGTGCAACAGAATGCAGTATTTTTCATTGTATCTTGACATGGACTATCAATGTTCAGAATCCAATATTTTTGTAAGAAAATTCTTTATAATTGGATTCCCACACAGAGTTGTTTGGACACAAATTGCTACCTGCCAAGATGGCTTCCAAAACCATAATTATAAGGTCTATTCTTTCCAGTCTCAAGTAGTCTTAAGTGTAAGTCAATCCAGTGACCAGCCTCACACTAACGCCAATTATGGAGGGAAATATTAATAACTGCCTACTTTGGGGACTGTAATTGCTAAATTGAAACATAATTTATATTGCATTGTCAATTGACAGTCTTACTGGATGATAAGCTGCAATGTTTTCCTTTCTGATCCGCTCCTTTGTTAATTTTCAAGCCACCATAAAATGTCACTGTCACACAATAAGAGCCTCAAGAGTGTCAAATTATCTTATTGAGGTCATCATGCTCTTTTTTTTACCTTGCTCAGAACATAATTTCAGGGTGAGTTAGGTCACATGGTTAACTCATTGAAAGAGGCTTATTAAATCAGGGGTGCAACATTGTGAAATAATTCATTTTAATATGATATTTACTTTTATGGGTTTGCTCATATCCACAGATAAAATACATGGAGCAATAATTGTTTTTATTATTATTTAATATGGGTTGTACTGTCAAAGCTACGCAATCGATCTCAAATGTTACGTTCACAAAGGAGTGAAGTATTGGAAGTAATACTCACTTACCAATTTGTGTCCATTTAAACAACAGAAGAAAAGGAATTGTTGAAGCTGCAGCTTCTTTTATTTACTTGAGTTGTTACAAAAGAGTTCTTCTTAATTTTTACATTTTATGCTTTTTCTTAATCAATATTCAGTGGGCAAACACAATCTCTGACTTAAAATGATTTTTCTTTGTGAGCCCAACTGTTATAGTCTATAGACTCCAATAAAGAAAGCGACAACAGTTTTTCCCAGTATCAGTTAGTTTCACTGTTGATACTATAGTAACGATATATTTTCTGTTGTCACTTCCTGGATTTTTTTTTTAATTCATCTAAAGTAATCCTGGAGGCTCGGAGGGTCAAGTTCAAAAAAATCTGCAGTCTGATTACCATAGAGACAGGTTAGAGCATTTCGTAGGAGTGCACATACAACATATGTTTTGCCAACACTACTCAGACCAATTTTTAGATTCTTTTTAAAATCAAGGAATTTGAAATAGTTTAAAATATCACCAAACAGCCATTCGACTGACACTCGGACAGAGCTCATGGAATCATTAAACATTTCCATCTGGGGAGTGAGAGCTGCTCCTTGGAATGGTGCTTGGAGGTTCACTCGAAGAGGATACGCAGGAACTCCATATATGCACATAGGTTGGCCACCGGTGGAAAATGCATATTGTTGCAAGTCTCGTAGGAGTCCGGATTCTGCCAGCATTCCAGCATCATGTCTCTTTCCCTCTAAAAAGATACTACAGCATTAATTTAATTTCAGAGATAACTAGCTCAGAAATCTTGCTTTTCGTCACGCATGAATTAACCAAGATTGCGTGACAAGCTAAAACTGTCCGTTTCATACATGTAATTGTTTTGCATGTAGATATTACTTGCAATACTTACTCTAGATCAGAAAATATAAGGAAATGCTGCCATTCGAAACCATTTTTATAACTATATTTACCTTCTAGATTTGCTTTTCGGATTACATGAAACGTGCATTATTGATAATCAGTGATAATTGATAAACACAGCAACTAGAAAAACATACTTACCTACGGGGCCGTAAAGATTTGCGATCAACCCATTCGGTAAGACAAGAGACTGAAATTTAATGGCGTGAACGCGCTTATGTCCACTGTACATCACTCGCTGATGCTGATCAGGTCTGGCAATGGGGCGGACAGTCCCATCAACAAAGCCAAAGCAATTCTGAAGTGCAGCCCCTTTGTCGTGAACTAATCGAGCATACATTTCCAGTGCAGGTGGGTTTAGCAATAAGTTGTTCCATCGAGTAATGCGATGTCCGTGGGTGTTGTAAATAAAATCAATCACATGATTTGTGGCCATGCTTAAAACGGGTACTGGACTGCCAAAACGAGACACCATATCACCAAATCTGCATGGGTAAGCAAGCCGTCGTAAAAGCATACAAAGGCCTTCCATTCCATCTACTATGCTTCCCTGGTTTAGTTTGAAGGATGGTGGAATCTGCAAGGCTTCAGCAAGAACTGGAAGGTCCTTCTTGTCAAACCTGAATTCTGCTTTGCACTCAGCTTCATTCATGTTATCCAAGTCAAAGCGACTATACTCGTGATATGGAAAATTGGGGTTTTTTGACGGAAACATTTCGTATAAAAGCAAGAAATCTTCATCGCTTATAAGATTAGCGTCGTAGTAAAGGACGAGGAGGTTGCGGAACTCTTCAAACGAAGCCATGCTACGACAAAAAAACTTCAATTTATCAAGCACAACAAATAGCTTGACGAAGTCGCAAAGGCCGGCCGTCATCAGAATCTTAACAACTTTAATTATGGCGCGAAAACGGCAACCTCTGACCCAGTCTACCTGGGTTGTCACGTCGCCGTCGCCCCGAAAACGTCTGTAAAGGGAGTTTTAGCAAACCATGACGGCTACGGCGACTAAAGCGTCGCCAAACAAAAGGTCTAATGAGAAAAACAATAGCTGTGCACGTGCATTTAAATCTTTGTACATTTCTTTGCCGTCCTCTGCGAAACAACAACGTAAAATGACTAAGTTCTATGTATTTTGAAGAGCGGGAACCACAATGGCTAATTTTTGGAAACTTCTTTCAGAATTGAACGCCGTCGATGCATGTTAAGCCTGAGCAAGTTTTAAGACCGATAGGCGTCCTGAAAAGATTTTCACAGTTGCGAGATTCGAACGAAAAACATAAATTCATTTTTTACAAGCCATCGTCCGCGCCGTCGCCGTCGTCATTGCTAAAACTCCCTTGTATCTTAAGGTGGCCGAACACAGTTTTCGCGCGCGCTTTTGCTGATGCAATTCAGCACGTGCACAAGGATTTCAACAAACAAACAAGCCGTCAATAGAGCGATCATTTTATTTACTCAACACTCGCACTATCTGTGTTATTTTTCTCTATAATTGAAAGCAGTGTATTGATGGCTTTAGTCTTTCATTACAAAGATACGTTAGAAAAGGTAACGATGCAAAGAACCCAGCAATTTCCAGCTTTTGTTTGTTACCGAAGGAACCCAGCTAAATGCAGCGCATGCGTAGTAAGTCGAAAAAATTGCGATTGAGTGAAAAATTGACTTTCGGAGATACGCCTATTTCTCGAGAACCACTCATTAGAATTTCACGAAATTTAGAGCGAAAATACTTTAGGAAATAAATAACTGGAGGATTAAAAAAAAATTAAAATTTAACAAAGGAAATTCAAGATATGCCAGTGAACCTTCAACGAGGGATAATTAAAGATCTGTTTGTTAAATTATTATTAAAATAGCGCTAACATGTGAGTATCGTTACAAGCTTGTTGCATGCAAATTATAAAGAAAATCTAATGACTAGATTTTCTGCAAATAAACAAAACCGATTTTAAACGCCTGTTTATAATTAATCATGTTGCCATGGTAACGGCACATACGACAGCTTAATTATCAAAAAGTTGAAGTTTGTGTTGTTAACTTGCTTGCTGCCATTTTTGACGACCAAAGGATCAAGGGTTTTAGAAGCAAAGGTAAATGAAACAGAGGTATCAAAAACTGTGTTCAGCCACCTTAAGCTCCCTAATTTCTTTTCTGGGAAACCTTCTTAGGGTTAGGGTTAGGTTAGATTATGAATCTAAAATTGGCGACGGATCTCTCCTTATTTTATGAATGACCACCTTATGTTAGGAACACTAAACTTCGGTTGTAGAATATCTTCATAGCTACCAGAGATTATATTTGTTTTCAGGTTTTCTCGTAACGATTCCTGGGTTTAGTGTCCAGGCCCCAGCTCGCGCCCTCAAACTCACCAAAATTGGCTTAGGAGTTTCGTTTTCTTTGGAAATTTCTGGCACCCAGACTAATTAGACTCCAGCTGGACTCCAAGAACGAAGTGTCAGTGCTAGTTTTTGTATTACCTTAATAACTCGTAGGTAAATAATCAATAACTCAGGCAGTGCAGTGTTCGATGGCATTGCAACTGGCAAGCTTCGGGTAACTGTTCATTGCGGAAACGGCCAAATTTTCTCCCCCAAAATGCCGCTTGTCACCCAGCGTTTGGCTGTTATGAGGCTAAATAGGCCTTAGTTTTGCTGAGAAAGCTATTTTTACCAAAGGATAGATTTTCCCAAGATTTGTTACAAAAATGTGCAATATTTTAATTTGGCGCGCGCGCATAAGCCAAAATTTGGACGTTTTTTTTTTTCCATGGCCGTTTCAAATTTTTTTTCTTGTCTCTCTCCTTTCCTTTTTCTCGGTTTTCAACTGTCGCTACCTTTTGCGTTTCATACTCTTTCTGACAGCTGCAAAAATTTGGGTGTTTATTATGGGTAACGCCTGGATTTTGGACCTTGATCAATTGTAGTTATAATGGGCCATTTTACCATCATATTTGCACCAAAACTGATAACTTTGCTTTTCCAGTTTGCTACATCGTATCAGGATGCCGTCGATATCCAAAACAGCCTGTTATGCAGATGTATCTATTGTAGCTCTACTATCTGTTTAAAAGAATATCCTGTAACATCTAAATTGATGATGTCACAAGCGTTACAAAGAGCACGACCACTCAGGACGTGTACTCTGCATTCAGTGTTGGGTTGGTTATGTATACCATATTCACAGCTGGAGTCCGGCTCTCTTTTGGATTGTGTTTTTAAGATCTTATGGACAAAACAGCAATACGAAACATACCTCCAGTTGACTTCCAGAATCGCTCGATGCGTGTGGTTGTGAAGGGAGGAATTCGGGTATAGGTTCTGGGGCTCTAGCTAACTTTTTAGATTGCGTTACAGCTGGCTCTTCAGATTGCTCTGTAGCTGGCACTTCAGATTGCGCTGTAGCTTGCTCGTCACATTGCACTGTGAAGGAATCTTCACCTGAGTTCACGACACCTACAGCGGCATGGTGATCACTTCTACAAAGTTTGCAAATTCCTGGAAACAGTCACGCATTAAGTAAATACCACATACGCAAATTTTGGAAAATGCATGGTGATTATCTCATTTCCTTGAATATCCTTCCCTTCAAATAACGTTCACCTCACCACAATCGAAAATGCGGCAGTTGCTTATGACAACTTGGTCTTCACATTTTAATAATGTATTTGGGTTGCGCTTGGACGGTTCCCCTGGTCCTTGTCGATAATCTTGTTCGTTGACCTCTTTCTGGTTTAAGATAGCCCCCCTGATATAGGGATATTGAGAAATAATTGCATCCATTGAATAATAGACCCTTTAGGGCCAAACATATATCACCCAGGGCAACCAACACTGTACATCTGTTCATTTCCATAATTTAGGGGCGTCGTAACAAGGTCTTCAAGTTGGAGACTACTCCCGATCCAGATAAAAACCGTCTTATCCTAGATTTCGGCTTTAATCCATGATCCAATCGGTGCGATTCCTGATCTCAGAGTGCCATAGAGCAACACCTGGAGAGTAATCTTCTGTGGACCAGTTAAGGGGGTTTCAGCCAGAAATGGTTACCATTTTAAGATCTGAATGTTGATTTATAAAAAAGGAACGGTTTGAGTTTCGGGCATAGCTTCCTACGCAGATATTGTTTAGGCTCGCCACACAATCTTCCTTTCCCCCGTTGTTGGGGGAGAAAGATTACTTGACGAGACCAAAGAATGTCTGCATACGAGGCTACGCCAGAAGCTCAATCCGTTCCTTTTTATAAAACAACATCCAGGCCTTAAAATGGTAACCTCCCCTGTAAAACTCCGTTGTTTACTTCCTACCCCAACCCCCTCCTCACTACAATCCCGACTTTGTGATTGAACCAAGGGGGCGTTAAGAATTTTAAAATGCGGTAGACAACTATATATTCCTCTCTTACCTGCTCCGACTGGAATGAGTGTGTTCCACTTTAACATGATTTCTTTGCTCATTTCCAATGTCGCTCCCCTCTCTGGCTTGCCCTTGCGAATTCCATGAAGAGGGTGGGCACATTTTCTACTCGGTCGCCAAAACATGCCATGTTCAGCCCGGTGTCTCGGACATATTGTCATGTTAGTACCATCTTCATTAAACTGACCAGTGCGAGCGAGAATCAAATCCTTTTCTGAAAGGATACTAGTCTGTGAAACTTTGACTGTCCTCAGATGCGACCGGATGTCTTTTTTACAAGAGGTCAAGGGAAAATATTCCGTGACCTTCGGGTAACGTGGAGATATATTACATTTTTCTTTTGAAAACGTTACAAACGAACAAAAAAGTGAAGCCATGCTTAACTTTCCGATGTGATGAACATCTAAAAATAGAGATGTATAAATAGGGAAATCCTCCCGCACGTGCTGTAAGCTATATCGCGTGACTAGTTCAATTGTCACGCAAACGCAAGTAATCCGATTTATATAATATAAAGTGCAGTAAAGTGAATGCAGATACACTGAACTGCGCGTAATACAGTTCTCTGAACATATTTACAACAAAACGTCACTTTACAGGTTAATATATACGAACTAGCAAGTCTGCTATCGATTCAGCAAATTGGTAATTTATTTACCGCTGACCAAGGTCTTCGGCTCTTGTTCCCACGCATTGACATTATCTGAAAATTGGAAAGGTTAAGTAATTTGCGTGCCTGATACGGCAAATCAATAATTCAACGTTTTTTTAACCAAAAGAAGAATAGATATTCAATGCGTGAGCTCAAGAGTCAGTCAGTGAGGGCAATCAGTAATTTCAGCGAAGAATGTGAGTCAGGATTGATGAGTTTGTATACCGAATGTCGAGTAAGTTGACCGGGGTAAGTTGATAACTAACTGCAAGGTCAAGTGTGTGACCTGTGATGATCGAGCAGGGCTTGAAGAGCAATATAGACAACAAGATATGCCCAGTAAAACTTGCATATAACACTTCAATGCTTTAGAATCTAAATATCACGGCAGTTCAATTCCGTGTTTCGATCATATGAATAGAATTTAGGTGTTATGCCCGTGATGCACTGTTATTGTAAAGATTATTGCGAGGAACTTTGCGTTCAGTTACCTCCAATGGCCATAAATAATATTCAAAGGCACTGTTAATGTCATTAACGTCGAAATAACGTTAATAAATTGATTCTATAACATCTAATTTCCTTAGATTTCTTCCTTTTCTCTTTGTTAAAACTGGTCTTTTGTCTCGTTGATTGAACAACCTTTGTCACCAAAGAATAACAAATGCCAAAAATTTTATTCGTGATTTCATCAGGCCAAGAGTGGTTCTTAACCTTGGTGAAATTAGTTTTCAAAATGAAAGTTGGACTTACGCGATATTTGAGTCTGAAATGTCGCTAATTTGCCTCATTGCTAAATCGTGCGTGACATAGGTATGCAATGACAATTCTTGATTGACACCTGTCGCTTCAAATCACTTTAGACTCATGTTGTAAACTAAGATAGGTCTAATCTTTTTGTATGTGAAATGGCAATAAAATGTATTGTATTCTGTAACCAGGAGCGGAGTCTAAATTTGATGCTTATTTTGAGGGAATTTTCGAGATTTGAGGCAAAAAACAGGGGGGAGGGGGGTGGTCTAACTCTCAAGGAAAAAATCGCAGAGCCGGCCCACTTTGTCTTTTAGAGTTGTTTGGTAGTCCCTTCAATCTGGCAAAGTTTCATCCAAATTGGAGAGATGGCATGTATCACCCCTGCCTGGTCCTCTGGCAAACTCGGTCTTAAGTACCTTGTAGCCTGCCTGGTGGTTGATAGGCATCATAAAGCCTTGATAAACCCGTAAGTCACCAGCACGTTTTAAAGAAGCAAAACGTGTTCTGTAACTTCCAACGCAACTGATATCAGCGGCAAGTCTGTTATCGGCGTTTGAAGTCAGATCGATCCAGGCAGCAAGTCCAAGAGCAGTTCTTGCCCAAGAATAAAACCCTGTCGTGAGTTGTGGCCCATTTGCCAAGCGTTGCTAGCATCAAAGTTTGGAAAACGAGAACTGCTTTGAGACTTATAAAATTTTTCTTGCATCATCCTCCATGTTTACCCGCGCACGAGGTGTAACAGAACCTTCCCGGCATGCATTTCGATCACGTTCGGCAAGACAAGCCAAGACAAGACTCCTTAAGTCACAATAATATTTAACTAAGTACTGAGCGTGTTTTTTTCCTTTTTTATTCCAACATAATAATGGCCAACAAGAAGCGATCGATTGATTCAAACATAGATCTGTGATCCAGGTTGCGTTGATTTTACTTCAAATCAGCATGATTTGTAGTGTTTTAAACTTCTGGGATCAGGGGCCATGAAGATGTAAGGAGAGAGACCTGTACGTTGCACAGAAGGGTTAATCTGTTAATCTGCCACCCCTACATTTTTAAGCTTATACGTTGCACGCAGTGAAAATGAAATAGAGATCCTTGCTGTGACGCTTTAAAGTGAAATCAACATTTTAACCTATTTAAGCCCGAAATCGCCGTTTTCGAGTTTTCGTGCTGGGTGAAATGAACAGCTTGCTCGATTTAAAGTGAAATCAACATCCTTGCCGTCATGCCTTAACGTGAAATCGCGTAAAGTGAACATTTGGCTGTAATTTGAGTGAAATTAACGTCTTTGCGGTCGCGTGATAACGTGAAATCACAATTTTAACGGTTTTAAAAACCTGAAATCAACATTTTTTTAAGGTTACATCTTGATTGTTTTCCTTGGCCTAACACTCCACTAACCCTAACGCGTCCTCACCTTAACTCTAACCTTATCCGAAGCACTAATCGTAACAACGAAGCGCTAGCGCTAACCCTAGGCAATAACCCTCACCCTTCAACGCTAACCCTAGTTTCAAGCAGTAACACTAAACGTGAACTCTAAGCCTAACCTTGTTCCGTAACCCTAGTTTCAAGCGGTAACCCTAGTTTCAAGCTGTAGCCCTAAGCGTTAACTCTAAGCCTAACCTTGTCCGTAACCCTAGTTTCAAGCGGTAACCCTAGTTTCAAGCGGTAGCCCTAAGCGTTAACTCTAAGCCTAACCTTGTTCCGTAACCTTAGTTTAAGCCGTAACCCTATTTCAAGCGGTAACCCTAGTTTCAAGCGGTAGCCCTAAGCGCTAACTCTAAGCCTAACCTTGTTCTGTAACCCTAGTTTCAAGCGATAACACTAAGCGGTAACCCTATTTCAAGCGGTAACCCTAGTTTCAAGCGGTAGCCCTAAGCGTTAACTCTAAGCCTAACCTTGTTCTGTAACCCTAGTTTCAAGCGATAACACTAAACGTTAACTCTAAGCCTAACCTTGTCCGTAACCCTAGTTTCAAGCGGTAACCCTAGTTTCAAGCGGTAGCCCTAAGCGTTAACTCTAAGCCTAACCTTGTTCCGTAACCTTAGTTTTAAGCCGTAACCCTATTTCAAGCGGTAACCCTAGTTTCAAGCGGTAGCCCTAAGCGCTAACTCTAAGCCTAACCTTGTTCTGTAACCCTAGTTTCAAGCGATAACACTAAGCGGTAACCCTATTTCAAGCGGTAACCCTAGTTTCAAGCGGTAGCCCTAAGCGTTAACTCTAAGCCTAACCTTGTTCTGTAACCCTAGTTTCAAGCGATAACACTAAACGTTAACTCTAAGCCTAACCTTGTTCTGTAACCCTAGTTTCAAGCGATAACACTAAACGTTAACTCTAAGCCTAACCTTGTTCCGTAACCCTAGTTTCAAGCGGTAACCCCAACCCTAAGTCTAAAAAAACTGGGAACTCTTAACCCTAAGGGTTTAAGTCCTTGCGGTGGTGTGATAATGTGAATTCAAAATTTTAAGCCTTTGTAAATGACCTGATATCAACATTGTCTAGCCGGTTTGCGCACTACGTGAAATTAACATTTGGCTGTAATTTGAGTGAAATCAATGTCTTTGCGGTCGCACGTTAACGTGAAATAAAAGTTTTAACGGTTTTAACCTGACATCATCATTTTTTAAGGTTACACGTTGCAAAAGATCAATATTCTGCTGGATTTTAAGTGAAATTACCGTCTTTGCGGTCACGTGCTGACGTGACAACAAATACAGGGTTTTTTGCATACGTAATATCTCGAAAACAAAACAAACTTCAGCGAAAAAACACGCAGAACATTGTCTAACGCACCTAAACAAAACTGCATGCGAAATTTGGAGCGTTTTTGATAAAGTTCGTTTTTGAGTAAAAAACCTAACGCCCTTTTTCCACCGAAGCCTTCAACTGTTAAATACATCGTACAATATATCAATCGATATATCAACTGATATACTTGGCAAAGTGTCAGTGATGTACCAGTGAAGTGTCAGTAAAATGTTGGTGTATCGCCCACTACATCAGCCTATACACATACAGTGTCAGTCGTTGTATCGAACAAGCATCATTCGTGACTTGGGTCGCGATTCAGCCGGGTGTCAGTTGAATATCAGTCAAGTGTCGATCAAGTAGCAACCATCATATTGACGAATATATGAGTCAATATGTCAAGGCTCCCCATAAGATCAATGATCTATCAAGTTTACCATTACTGTGACTGTTTGAAATTTTGAGTCCTTAGTTTGTCTCATATTTCTTTGCTTCTATCGTTATTGGCAATGATTTCCATCAATGTTAAAGGAAGTTTAAATCGAGCTCCTGGGCACAATCATGAAAACACATAACGTGCAATACATTTTCCTGAAAATTCTAAGAATAGTTAAATTAAAAGAGTACAATATAGGTAACCATGCTTTATAAAAGAGATATCATGTACCAGTCTTGCCCTATTATACATTTTGTCAGTTCTAGTAATATTCATGGCATTGTCCTCATTAATTATTTTCATTACTTTATATTACATTTTGCAATGGCTGGAATAAGTAATATTTAAGAATGAACTTCCGATAGGCATGAAGTTTTGAGCATAATGAAGTTGTGCAATAAATAGCCTGCGTTGCAGGCGTCCGAAGGGGAGGGAAAGGGGAAAGACGAGCGCGTGAAGCGCGAGGAGATCGGATGCGGGAGGATTGCAGTAAGGGACGCCTGCAAGGATGCTATTGTTTTCTTCATTCCACCCTCTAATTAACTATGCAAAACCCACTCAACTGTGAAATGTCAGGCTGTCAAAATTATCCAATCATAATCACACCACTTCTTTCGTGACAAAATCTGTGGGCGCCAATGGGTTCTCATTTTTCTTGTTTTTGTTGTTTTGCACGAAAAATTGAATTTTAAAGTTTGAAGACCTTAGCTTTGGACGTTGGGAAAAGCGAGGAGAGGCCGGGCCAAAAAGAAAGCACTTGTAACAATGTTTGTAGAGTTTGCCACATAAATCTAAAAGTAACATATGGCAAATGTGTGGCTAAAGCTTGTGGAAATAAATTCAAACTGTTGGCGACAAAAGAAATATTCAGAGTTGGATGACAGTGCTTGACCGTGCTTGCTTCTTACATCGATTCGCAGTTGGCCTGTAGTGCCTGTTCATGTTCCAACTGCATGCGACTCACAAGCCACTAAACTGCTACTCAGTAGTGTTCTTCTTCAGTGACTCTAGAAATCGCTTATCAGTGGCATTTTCCGCAGATGCACAGGCAATGTCAAATTTGCCCCCTTCGATGTCTTGGGTTTTTCATTAGAACATTGTTTTCTTTTATTATGACAGAACTCAAAAATGATATTGTGTGTAAAATGCTTTACAGTGACCTTGTAACTGAGTAGTTTTATGGATGATATTTTAACAAAATACCTAATCAATCCCGCATGTTTTACGGTCAACAAATTTGAACATGGCATGGTCATTTTTTCCTGGACATTTCTCTAAAAATAACAACCATTGATGTTTGTAGGAAGCACACAAACACTGGACTGCAGTGTGTCTTAATTTCTAGTCATGAACATTGGCCTTGCAAAATTGCTTGGGTTAGAGCCCTGTTTCTTCTCATATAATACACTGTATGTCACACAGACTATCTCATTCAGAAACAAAGAACAATGACTAAAATGTTCCTGTTAGGAAAATGACTTTCCTAAATCTGTGGCTTCTAATCTTGGAAGGTGTTTCAGACACAGTGGCTCTGGCTCTGAACCTAGAACTTGTAATCACAATATCAGCAACTAGACTGAGTTTTGGGATTTTTAATTCTAATGTGGGGTTTGGGACTGGCAATAGTTTTCTAACATAATGGTTTAATTTTAAAGCAGATTGGAGCTCCACTGGGGGCTGATCCAGCAATCCCCATTAATGTACCAGACCAAAAAGGACATCACTCTATGTATCTCAGGCAGGAAGTAAGTGATATGTGAACAGTTTCATTGAAGTGCCTTGAAACCAGAACCAGAGTATTAACAAATTATGAAGAATACAGCAAGGAAAGGACAGGATGCAAAACAGAGCACAGTGATGCAAAATTAAAATGCAAGTTATTTTGAAAGCCATTGGGTTTATAGAGAAGTCCATTTGCATCATATTAATCACAATCTGGTTTACTTGGTTAGATAGAGAAATATTTCTATTTATAATTTGAATTAGTATAGGAAATCGCACGACCTCAAGTACAATTCGTGATTAATAGGTACAAGTGATTTTGAAAGTTCTCAAAATTGCACGAGCCTTTAGGCAAGTGCAATTTGAGAATTTTCAAAATCACGAGTGTCTATTAATCACGAATTGTGCGAGAAGGTCATGCAATTTTTTATTAATTTATAGTACATTCAACAAAATTACGAAGTGTGAGAGAATGATGTAATTTTAAAATTTACATGCGTAGTCACCAAAATCACGCAAGAATTGCGAGAACTCGCAAGTTAGGTTTTGTGTAACGCTGAGAATACTTTCACCTGTCTTCTTCGCCTTTTCATCATGCATGGTTGAACAATCACAATCAATGCACAATAGTTAGCACAATCCTGTTAAGCTGACATGAGCCCGTAATCCAATCGAAAACCAGCACTTGGTCAGCGCTCAACTTCAAAAAAACACGTGACCTCGATGAGCTGTACACTTGAGCCCGCGATATGGTCACATGATACTGATCAGCAGATAACCTTGTTTTGACAGGTATCTATTGATCATAACACTGACGTTGAAATTTGCCGCTTATGACTGTGCGTACGCTTTGTTTCCATGGAAACTTAATAGGTACTCCTACGGAGTACAATTTGGGATTAATTGTGCTGCTCTCGACCAATCAAAATTGAGTAATTTTGTTGAGTGTACTATAAAAATATCTATAGTTTACTTCTTGATAATGATAATTTATTCAGAAGCTCTGTAAAAATCTTTCAGTTTCATTTGGAGTTTTGGTGCTTTCACCCTAGAGCAGCAGCCTGAAAACAGTCCCTGTAAGTTGACAAGGAACAGGCCCTTTCATAGAAAGTGTCAGTTTCCCACTATATTGTGATGTCTACTAATGAAGTTCCATATTTTTAATAGCCTGGCCAAACAGCACCTGGAGGCATTAGATGATATAATTGATGAGGAGGGAGGGTAGTTAGAGGAAGATGAAGAACAAGACAATTATGACCTCTACAGAAAGTTAATAGAGGATGAGCTTAGTGACAGTGATGCAGAATAATAAGTATTTATTTTGAAGATTTTTTAAAGTGCTGCTATGATGAAAAAATTCACTTCTCTTTTTCTTTCAGATTAGAATTTTTATCCAAAGGCTGTGTTCTTTGAGTGCAAGTATAAGGATTTCACAGTCCGCCATTATATTGTTCACGTCCAGAATTGACCAATTGGACTTCAGAGGGTTGGACCAGGGATTAGATGACGTCAAAGACTTGCTAGCTTGAAATTGCAGTGTGTAAATACAGCTTATTGTACATGTAAAGCACAAGTTTGCAAGTCTGAATGTTCAAGACTCCCATGCTGCATATTAATTTAGAGGCGTGGACACGCATTGCATTTTTAAACTAGCAAGTCTTTGACAACATCTTATCCTCGATCCAGCTCGAGATTTTGAAATTTGTAATGGTGGACCATTAATTAGGAAAATTTCAGTCAAAATAAACAGGTGTCTTTTTGAAATGAAGGCTTAAAACTTCAGAAAAAGTGGCAATGATTTTTTGGTCGAAGTAGCACTTTATAATTAAGTAGTTAGAAGATGAGTAACATTTTTTGGTTGTTCTAAATTTTCAACAGCTTATTCAAATTAGCCCAAGCTCAAAGGCTGAACAAATTACTGTGTTGTCTGTAAATAGTTTTGGTGGATTTAGATTTAAGGGACAAAAGAGTGTCAGTACATTTCATCTTTGTTATGAGAATCCAGTCACAGTCCTGTACCTGTGGCCACCTTCCTTAGTTTTGAGAAAGCCTGTACACTGTAGCTTTCCAAACAGAGTTTGCTATTGACTCAGTAAACAAAAGATAAATCAATTAAACAATGCCCCCAGTGCGTGAAACAATAGGAGCTATAGGATACGAGAGACATATCAAAATGCAGGTCTGGAAGAGGTACAGGACTACTCCTAGTTTTCTGGTTAAATAAGCTAATGAAAATGCATGAACTAGGTACAGTGAAGATATTAAGCACCATCTAACCTGTCAGTCAATCAACAGCTCTGCCTCTAACCTTTCTTGTCATTGTGATATGGTATGGGATAACTTATTTAAAGGTCTGGCAACCAGATTACAAAAATTGCTGGTAGGGTTGTTTTAAGGGCTGCCTATGATGTATAACTCAAATGACGTCTTAGAGGAACTCGGATGGTCTGACGTGAGAACCCGAAGAGCAAAGCATAGATCCTTTGCATAAATGGCGCCTAAATTTGAATAACAATACTTGGTACATCCTTAGCCTCAAGTTCATGTTTCAAGACAAAGGAAATTTCACACGAATGTGAGGCTAAGGATGTACCGAGTATTGTTATTCAAATTTAGACGCCATTTATGCAAAGGGTCTATGAAGCCACCCAAATACTTAAAATGTCTACTGGTGAAACCCCATTCTAGTTAACAGATAAATTTTCCAAAGTCGAGGCAAGAAATCCGTACAATGTTAGGAACAGTGGATTAAATAATAGTCTACTGTTACCGAACACTGACTTCATGAAAAGGAGTTTTGCTTACCCTGGTCCTAAATTATGGAATTTTCCTTGCCTACAGGTGTACATGTAACTCTACAAAGTCAGCTAACTCTCTTTAAAAAAGGACTGGAAGATTGTGACTTTGATGTTTTACTCTCTTATTACAGAGGGTTTCACATAACTTTTGACGAACGGGTTCCGAAGTTTGTTCGGAATTTCCGAAGTTCGCTACGAACTTGGCAATTTCATTACGTACTTGTCAATCAAATCATGAACTTCGGAACGAAGTTGTGAATTTCACGCCGAATTTCGTTGGGAAATTGCGAAGTTCGTCGCTAGCGAAGTTCGCGTCATTCGATGTAGTTGGTTTGGTAATATAACTACACATGAATTTAAACAAAGTGAAAACATTTCTCAACCAAGCAAGGCTTATTTTATCATGTTTACTTCTGAAATGTAAATTATTTGAGGTACAGAGGGACTCCACATCACAGACGGATGGCGCGACTTGTATCTGGTTTACAGTGGTAATGCAAATACGAAAGTTCAACAACACGACAGTGAAATATTTTGTTTTTTTCGCGCAATTTCTAGAATGACGTATGTCCTGTAAAAAGGTTTTTTTATCTCTGATATATTTAAATGTAAAGTACTTTTAAACCACTATGCGTGGAAGTTCTATCTGAAGCTACCCGAGAAAAAACCAACACGACAGAAATTGTAATCTATTTTTAGGCAGGTATCGGATGACATCTGGGAAAATTCATTTGCAACATATTATAACGCATTTTAAAACTAGTAATTCCTAATCGACGTGACCACAACGTCTAAGGAAATTCCGAGACAATTTCACCGAATGGCGCGAACTTCTCTCGCAATGAACTTGTTAACATCCCAACGAAGTTCGGCGTGAAATTCACAACTTCATTTCCAAGTTCACAATTTGATTGACAAGTACGTAATGAAATTGCCAACTTCGTGGCGAACTTCGGAAATTCTGAACAAACTTCGGAACCCGTTCGTCAAAAGTTATGGGAAACCCTCTGT
>JAHPZR010007511.1:52500-66683 GCA_019787425.1 Platygyra sinensis | reverse complement strand
CTCCTTTAGGTTGGATGGTAACAGATTTCTTGGCATCTGTTGAAGGCACGCCATTGCTGCTCTGCGATTTTTCATTGGAAGTCAGTATCTGGAACTTTGAACCGCCAACGAAGGCCGACTGAGGCCTATCTCGCATGACTTTGTTCTGAGCCCGTGACTGGTCACGCATTATCTGCTCACGCAATGCAGCAGCGTTAGACACATATTTAGTTCCACCATCGATTTTGTCTCTTTGCACTTCTGAAGAGCTTTGCGACGTGGACGAAGTGTTAGAGTAGATAATTTCATATTTGGTTTTTCCTGAGTCTGCTTTCGTCGTTAGAGGATTACTTGGCGTCCTTTCTACCTTGGAGTCAGACTTTACAGTTTGATTACCAGGAGATTCTTCCACCCTGGCCGACAGCGAAATCACAGGAGCTGTGGATTTACCCGCCGAAACCACTGAAGGCTTACCTGGCACCAACGGAGCTTGCTTTGAAGACTTCTCATTTTCTTTATCTGTGCTGTTGTCGGGTTGCTTTGTTCTTAACGTTTCTGTCATTGGAGCGTCGCCATGCACGGAAGCAGTGGAGTGTGATGCCGATGGGGCAGTAGGCTTGTTTGGGACTGCAGGAGGTGCAGCAAAGGATTTGACTTGGAAATCAACTGGCCTTACGCCTTTCTTGGATTGTGCATCAAATGAAACTGGTTTAAACGCTGACGACCACATCCTGGGTCTCTGTTTGGTCTCTGTCTCTGGTCCCACCCAGCTCCTGGGTCTCTCTACTGGCGCCGTGCCCGGGTTTCTCCTCAGCAGCACATTCTGAGGCGCAGGAGGAACGTTCGCTTTGGATTCAGGCTCGTTCGCCTTCTCTGCTGCCTTGGCTGCCGATGAAATAAAGCTTAGATCAGCTGCGAGGTCGGAGTAACGGCGGAGCGGCGGAACAGTGAAAGGAGGAGGTTTGGGCATATCTACAGTCTCTGTAGCGCACATTTGAACAGGAGAAGACATCGGTGAAGGCGACGAAATTCCACTAGAGTCAGACGAACTGGATGCTCTTGAATCAGATTTTGCCAATTTACTTTTCTCTTGACCAGCATTGCTCTCCCTTACATTAGACTCTGCAGATTTGGTTTTGTCTTGCACAGTATCGCTCTTGACGACTCTGAGAATCCCTGCTGGCATACTTAGCGGCCGCTGAAGTCTTACGTTTGAAGGCTTTTTTGCTGTTGACGGCTTTCCATCTATACCTGATGCTGGTTTCTCTGTTTCTGATGCGGGAGGCTTTGATTCCTTTTGTTCATCAGATACACCCGAAGTAATTGACACGTTTGTCCATCCTGCAGTCTTGTCCGCCGAGTTGCTGAGCACGGTTGGCCCGGGCGGTTTACTGTCAAGTGAAGATGGATTCTTGGGCTTCTCAAGAGTCGCAAACCCAGAATCAGTCGACCGGGCACTGTCAAGTGCTACAGGGGAGGGCAAGCTGGACGAGCGAGGTGATGCAGCCGGTGGTGAAGACGAAGGAGGGCGGGGTGGCTCAGGAGATTGCCTTAAAGATGACAGATCTAAGCTGAGCTCCGGCTTTTCTTCTACATGCGTGGAAAAGCTCTCAAGTTGAACGCACTGTCTGTCCGCAATGACATCAGTCTTGTCTTCTTTGTGTCGGACACGAGTATCTTCTTTTGTAGGCTGCTCGTCAGAATCCATCTTAAACAGCTTCTCAAAATACTCATAATCTGCGAACTCCACTTGTTTGGTCTCGGCCACGATCACCTCTTCAGAGATGGGAGCTTTAGCTTTGACTGCAGGTTCGACTTCCTTGTAAACTAAAGGAACTGTCTTGCTCTCCAGAGTTTTCAATTCAGTCGACGAAGGCACAGGTTCTTTATCTAGCTCCTGCAGCTTTGTTTCTAAATCCTTCAGTTTGTCATCAGCATGGGAAATAGGTTTAGTTTCTGGGGTAACAGGGGATTCTGCAACAATATCCTGCTTTTCAACAGTTACAATTCTTATGGAAGTCTCTTGTACAGGACGATCATGCTGTTGCTCTGGAAGCATCTTTACATTCATTTTTACTTCAGGTTTGGACTGTGCGGTAATAATAGCTTCTTCAACTGGACGTTCATTTAAGTTTTCTTGTTTTTCTGGTAATACCCGACGATTCACCCTTGCAGCTTCTGTGGATGGATTAAACGACGATAGAGCGGGCGCTTTAACATCAACTTTAACGCTCGCTTCATTGACAAACGGAACTTGCTTTACCATTTTTTCTGGTTTTTCAGGTTTAACTTGTTGTTCTGGTTTTAACGGGTCAATCAGTGGTTGCGCCCTTGTGGCTTTTGACGGTGGAAGCTGCTGGACTTCTGGTTCTTTTATCACCGTGGCTGGTATAATTATTCGCTCTGGTTTGTCCGATTTTACTTGATTTCCTAGTATTGCAAGTTCTAGCAGAGGGTCCGGTCTAAGAGGAGACTTAACTGCCGAGGATGGGAACTGTTCAACTTTGACTTCTGTTTCTTGAACAACCGGTACTGGCTTAGCTTTGGTTTCTGGTTTTTCATGTTTCACTTGCAAATCCGGTTTTGCTGCTTTTACCGGCTGTTGTTTCGGTCTTGCAGCCTCGGTGGATGGTGTAAACGACGAAAGCGCATACTGTTGAACATCAACATCTGGTTCAACATTAACTTCTGTTTCCTTGACAAATGCAACTGGCTTAGCGGTAGTTTCTGGTTTAACCGGTTTTACAGTCGTGTCCAAAACTTGATGTGATCCTGATTCCTTGAAATTCTTATTTGTGACCATAACTTTATTAACAACGATTTCGTTTGATTCAGTTGTCTTTGGTTTTTGCACTGAAACAGATTCCTTGTCTTGAACCACGGATGAACTCCTCTGTAATTCCACGCTAGACTTTGCCTCTGCGTTCACTTCACTTTGCTTCTGCGTTCCCAGTACGACATTTTGTTTGACTTCCAGTTCTGGCCTTGCTGGGTTTTCATCTTCGTGAGGTACTGGCCTAGAAGTCACATCTGTAGTAATACTTGCACTTGGAGCATCGACACTTCGATGTGCCATGGTCTCAGTAGAGTCTTTACGATTTTCACTGGCAGGGGCTGTATATTCATGCCGTTATACCGCTGGACGTACCCAAGGACTCGGTGGATGATATGATTGTTAAGGTGGACATAGAATATACAGCCCCTGCCAGTGAAAATCGTAAAGACTCTACTGAGACCATGGCACATCGAAGTGTCGATGCTCCAAGTGCAAGTATTACTACAGATGTGACTTCTAGGCCAGTACCTCACGAAGATGAAAACCCAGCAAGGCCAGAACTGGAAGTCAAACAAAATGTCGTACTGGGAACGCAGAAGCAAAGTGAAGTGAACGCAGAGGCAAAGTCTAGCGTGGAATTACAGAGGAGTTCATCCGTGGTTCAAGACAAGGAATCTGTTTCAGTGCAAAAACCAAAGACAACTGAATCAAACGAAATCGTTGTTAATAAAGTTATGGTCACAAATAAGAATTTCAAGGAATCAGGATCACATCAAGTTTTGGACACGACTGTAAAACCGGTTAAACCAGAAACTACCGCTAAGCCAGTTGCATTTGTCAAGGAAACAGAAGTTAATGTTGAACCAGATGTTGATGTTCAACAGTATGCGCTTTCGTCGTTTACACCATCCACCGAGGCTGCAAGACCGAAACAACAGCCGGTAAAAGCAGCAAAACCGGATTTGCAAGTGAAACATGAAAAACCAGAAACCAAAGCTAAGCCAGTACCGGTTGTTCAAGAAACAGAAGTCAAAGTTGAACAGTTCCCATCCTCGGCAGTTAAGTCTCCTCTTAGACCGGACCCTCTGCTAGAACTTGCAATACTAGGAAATCAAGTAAAATCGGACAAACCAGAGCGAATAATTATACCAGCCACGGTGATAAAAGAACCAGAAGTCCAGCAGCTTCCACCGTCAAAAGCCACAAGGGCGCAACCACTGATTGACCCGTTAAAACCAGAACAACAAGTTAAACCTGAAAAACCAGAAAAAATGGTAAAGCAAGTTCCGTTTGTCAATGAAGCGAGCGTTAAAGTTGATGTTAAAGCGCCCGCTCTATCGTCGTTTAATCCATCCACAGAAGCTGCAAGGGTGAATCGTCGGGTATTACCAGAAAAACAAGAAAACTTAAATGAACGTCCAGTTGAAGAAGCTATTATTACCGCACAGTCCAAACCTGAAGTAAAAATGAATGTAAAGATGCTTCCAGAGCAACAGCATGATCGTCCTGTACAAGAGACTTCCATAAGAATTGTAACTGTTGAAAAGCAGGATATTGTTGCAGAATCCCCTGTTACCCCAGAAACTAAACCTATTTCCCATGCTGATGACAAACTGAAGGATTTAGAAACAAAGCTGCAGGAGCTAGATAAAGAACCTGTGCCTTCGTCGACTGAATTGAAAACTCTGGAGAGCAAGACAGTTCCTTTAGTTTACAAGGAAGTCGAACCTGCAGTCAAAGCTAAAGCTCCCATCTCTGAAGAGGTGATCGTGGCCGAGACCAAACAAGTGGAGTTCGCAGATTATGAGTATTTTGAGAAGCTGTTTAAGATGGACTCTGACGAGCAGCCTACAAAAGAAGATACTCGTGTCCGACACAAAGAAGACAAGACTGATGTCATTGCGGACAGACAGTGCGTTCAACCTGAGAGCTTTTCCACGCATGTAGAAGAAAAGCCGGAACTCAGCTTAGATCTGTCATCTTTAAGGCAATCTCCTGAGCCACCCCGCCCTCCTTCGTCTTCACCACCGGCTGCATCACCTCGCTCGTCCAGCTTGCCCTCCCCTGTAGCACTTGACAGTGCCCGGTCGACTGATTCTGGGTTTGCGACTCTTGAGAAGCCCAAGAATCCATCTTCACTTGACAGTAAACCGCCCGGGCCAACCGCGCTCAGCAACTCGGCGGACAAGACTGCAGGATGGACAAACGTGTCAATTACTTCGGGTGTATCTAATGAACAAAAGGAATCAAAGCCTCCCGCATCACAAACAGAGAAACCAGCAGCAGGTATAGATGGAAAGCCGTCAACAGCAAAAAAGCCTTCAAACGTAAGACTTCAGCGGCCGCTAAGTATGCCAGCAGGGATTCTCAGAGTCGTCAAGAGCGATACTGTGCAAGACAAAACCAAATCTGCAGAGTCTAATGTAAGGGAGAGCAATGCTGGTGAAGAGAAAAGTAAATTGGCAAAATCTGATTCAAGAGCATCCAGTTCGTCTGACTCTAGTGGGATTTCGTCGCCTTCACCGATGTCTTCTCCTGTTCAAATGTGCGCTACAGAGACTGTAGATATGCCCAAACCTCCTCCTTTCACTGTTCCGCCGCTCCGCCGTTACTCCGACCTCGCAGCTGATCTAAGCTTTATTTCATCGGCAGCCAAGGCAGCAGAGAAGGCGAACGAGCCTGAATCCAAAGCGAACGTTCCTCCTGCGCCTCAGAATGTGCTGCTGAGGAGAAACCCGGTCACGGCGCCAGTAGAGAGACCCAGGAGCTGGGTGGGACCAGAGACAGAGACCAAACAGAGACCCAGGATGTGGTCGTCAGCGTTTAAACCAGTTTCATTTGATGCACAATCCAAGAAAGGCGTAAGGCCAGTTGATTTCCAAGTCAAATCCTTTGTTGCACCTCCTGCAGTCCCAAACAAGCCTACTGCCCCATCGGCATTACACTCCACTGCTTCCGTGCATGGCGACGCTCCAATGACAGAAACGTTAAGAACAAAGCAACCCGACAACAGCACAGATAAAGAAAATGAGAAGTCTTCAAAGCAAGCTCCGTTGGTGCCAGGTAAGCCTTCAGTGGTTTCGGCGGGTAAATCCACAGCTCCTGTGATTTCGCTGTCGGCCAGGGTGGAAGAATCTCCTGGTAATCAAACTGTAAAGTCTGACTCCAAGGTAGAAAGGACGCCAAGTAATCCTCTAACGACGAAAGCAGACTCAGGAAAAACCAAATATGAAATTATCTACTCTAACACTTCGTCCACGTCGCAAAGCTCTTCAGAAGTGCAAAGAGACAAAATCGATGGTGGAACTAAATATGTGTCTAACGCTGCTGCATTGCGTGAGCAGATAATGCGTGACCAGTCACGGGCTCAGAACAAAGTCATGCGAGATAGGCCTCAGTCGGCCTTCGTTGGCGGTTCAAAGTTCCAGATACTGACTTCCAATGAAAAATCGCAGAGCAGCAATGGCGTGCCTTCAACAGATGCCAAGAAATCTGTTACTATCCAACCTAAAGGAGTGTCTTGGACACACACTAAACAGCAAACGAATGACAACAGCAGTAGAAAGCCAGATGCATCACTGCCCCAACCCTCAGGTAAGCCACAGCCACCGGGGAAGCCAGCAGTAGCAGACAGTAAGCCGCTACCGACTGTTGTGATGAGAACAAAGACCGAACAACAGGACTCCACCAAGAGGCATTCCCTGCCTACTTATATTATCGAGGGAGCCGATCGGAAGCCACCTGTCAAGACGACATGCAACAAGGAGGGCAATGTAAGAACATTTGCAGCATGTTTGTTTTTATGACTAGTCATTATGTAATGTATAAAAATCGAGCAGCAGTGTTTTATCGGAGTGTAAAAACACTCGGCGTAAAACCCGATAAAACACTCATGCTCGTTTTTTTGAACGGCTTCAAAAACATTCCACAAAAAGCGTGTGTCTAGGGAGTCCGAGCAAAGGTTCAAATCGTGAGGGGAAGATATTAGCATACAAGAAAAACAAGCTATGCCTTATCAGTATTCTTTATATAAAGAATACTAACGAGAAGTGTTTTATCGGGATGTAAAGCTCATGCACGTGACGCTTTATCGGTTTTTGATATGCTGTTAGGCTCATGTATTATTAATGAGTTCTTGAAGTTTATTATATTCAACCGGTATTGAAATGAAGTTCAAATTTGAAGGTGAAGGATAAGAACCTCCTGTAAGAGACAAAAATATTATAAAACCGTAGGGCAAATATATCAAAACTCACTCAAATATCGTATAAACTCTCCAGGTTGAGGAAAACTGACAATATTCAATGTTAAATGTAAGGAGAACTCGGAAAAAATCCGAGTCCCAGATGGGATTTGAACCCACGACCCTCCGTGATCTAGTCGGATGTTCTAACCACTGAGCTAGTGGAGACTCTGGTAAGCAAGGGCCAATTTGTGGGTCTCGACTGCATCTTGATATGCTTTAATGTGACAGCGTGATGCTGTTAGTGAGTTTATGTGTGCCAGTCATTACTTGGCTGTGTAACCGCGTGATGCGGTTCCAGTCAAGACCCACAAATTGACCCTTGCTCACCACAGAGTCTCCAGTAGCTCAGTGGTTAAAGCATCCGACTATATCACTTAGGGTCGTGGATTCAAATCTTAAATATTGAATGTTCAAGAGTATTTATTTGGTAAATAACCCATACTTTGGACGACTTAAATGTCATCTCTTAATTCCCATACAGACTCTTATATTTCAGCCACAGTTTACCATACACTCTTATATTGCGCTTGGGTGACCTGTGGTCAAATAACCCTGGAGCCAAACCAAGATTAGTCTGTTTCGATGAGTCTCCCGGGCTTCGCTCGCTTCTTGCAGTAATAAGTGACGGTTTGTGTTTATTTACAGTTTAATTTCATCGTGGAGGAAGCAAAGACAGACACAACTGTGGTGCCTCGTGGAGTTGTAGCAGCCATGAAAGCCTTGAGAGAGAAAAAGGGAATAACGGAAGGTATGTCTTGTCGCGAACGCCATTGAAGAAGTCAATAATGGATATTTTTGTAACGTGTGAATCTGTGAAAGATAATTGTACACATGCAAGCTAACATATCTCTTTTGATCACTTTTAAACTGAGGTAAATGTAATTGGGGGTTATCATTGCCAATGACACCTCTTAGAAAAGGAGCACATAGTTGCGATTGTTGCTAGGGCTGTTGCTAGGATGTTGGGTTTCCTAAAGAGACATTGCGCGGGTCTGGTCGACAGTGAAGCTCTTTTGCGTCTTTTCTCCTCATTACTACGCTCCCATTTGTGTTATTGCTCGCAAGTTGGGCCCTCAGTCTGTTGTTCTTCAGTTAATTATAGGGATCGCCTGATTAAACTTAAATTGCTCCCGTTAAACTACTGGTTTTCTTCTTTTTAATATTCATTGTTAAATGTATTTCGAAATGGCCTCTTATTAACATCGTTGCCTAAGAAAACGACTTTGCCATTTTGATTTATAATGAACAATTCCGAGATATTTTTTTATTAATGCAAAGCAACTCAACATATGTGTCATTTAAAAACTGCTCTGTTGATGTTCTACGTTATATCGTGTAGGCACCTTCAAACTGGCTTCAATCAGGGGCCGTTTGATCGGTCCATTCTAGTGTGTTGAGTAAGAATTCAAGACAAATCTGTTTTATTTGCCAGGAGACTGAAGGAAAATGTCGTTGAATCTCGTAAAGTAAGTGCATGTAAGGTTGATTTTTGTTTTTGTGTGACATACGCTTTGATCAGCCAGGTCTTTGTAATAAAACTACCGCCACAACTCGTGTTTTCAGTTTTATATATCATTGAATCTTCTGCAATTTAACTTGGATCTTTCAGTCTCATTATTATATGCTTGCAATAACACTTCCAAGCGGTTCTAACAATTTCTACGGATTTAAGCGTTCAGTTTAATCAGAGCATCTTGTTATTAAAGCTCTTAATCTTTTATTTCTTGTTAGAACAGTTTTCGTTTTAGTGTTGTAAAAGTCAAATCAGAGCGACGCAACGAACCTGATTGGTTTAATTGGTGGAGCAAGATTTTTTAAACTAATTACAAAGCGAGTTCATGCATACCCAAAGCAAATCCGAATCAAATCGTCTTTCAATAAAAAACCTCTCCACAGGCAGTAATGAAAAAGATAACTAATTTACTGTTAACTCTTAAATCTTAAGAAAACAATGCTTTGCTCTATCTTTGCACGATAATATGTACTTCTTTCCTTGATCATAGCCATCTGTTATTTATTTATTTATTTATTTATTTATTTATTGATTTGCTGCTCCTTTGTATTTGTCCACCAAAGTAATTGATTCATCTTTTCTTCCTTTGATTGGCTGACTGACTGACCGATTAACTTGACTGATTGACGGATTGATTGATTGATTGATTGACACACTCGTAACTACTATTTATTCCCAAAAGTTGTAAACAACTATCTCTGATGGCTTAGATAGTCACCAGGACTAACACAACAGATGTTCATGCAGGTTTAGCCTAAGGTTTTCAAGTTCGTTGTTTGTAATCCGTGTTAATCTTCACCATCCTTAACCATTCTTGGTCTTTTATGATTTATTATTGTATCTCTTCGATGTTTCTTTTTTATCTTAGTAAACCACTGTTTTCAAGTTTCCTAAAACTAAAATACCGTGATTGAGCTTCTTTAAACCCACTTGAGTTTCAAAAAACTGTCATTTTACTGTGTGATGCGAGTCCGAGCGACAATATGTTTTGTAACGAGTGTTTTTGTGCTTATTTGTTTCAGACACAGAGGAAAACGTGGTGGATCTTGAACACACGCAGTGGATCTGAAAACTGCTCTTGATCCTTCCTCTGTTTACAGCACGAAACCAACGTCAAGTAATCAGTACTGAATGTAAATAAGTTCAGGGTAGTTTAATTATAGGTGACTAAAAATTGTAATAGCATTTGTCTATAGTTTTGATGCAATAGAACATGTTTAACTTGCGGTCAAAATCAACAGCCGCGGGGGTAACAAAATCAATTTGTAAATCAGTGTTGGATAAAAATTTAGAAATATACTTAACTTAGAGCTTTTGTTGTCGGATGTTTGTTTCGAGAATGTTTCCTTTTCAAAATGTCCGCCAAATATGATTGCCATGGTAGGATGCAAGATTTTCTTTCCATTCCGTATTATCGGAAGTCTGTATTACAAAGCGGCCATTTTGGTACATCTGTTCTGGTCTGCGTAGAGTCAGTACCACATGTATGTTAGATAGAGCTGGCATATTAGAGTATGGTTGATCATGCTACCTTAGAAAGAAAGATTTCAAGGCTTGCCAAATGCTGGTACGTTATTTCATTTTTAGCCATATTGTCGTTCTGTTATTGCATGAAGGAGATTTTGTTTCCGGAGGGAATGTTTGCAAGCAATATCTTGATATATAATTTTAATTCTTGGAAAGGTGCACATGTTCTCTTGTCTTGCATACAAACCTCCGTGAAAGGTGATTATCCTTACGATCTATTCCACCCATGTAGGGGTGGGGTAGCTAAAATTTTTGTTGCCGTGAATGATACGAGTACACTGGGGTTTTGTCGGGAACTGAATGGTTCTCTGTTCAGCGGTCTTTTTTCTTGGTGCATGCTCAGGAAGAACTCGGCCACATGGTATTTTAATACAAATAGAAACTTATAAGTTTCATTGGGGGTAGTTAAAAATGTTCTAGTTATTTCTCAAATAATTCATGGATGTAAAAGAATAATCATCATTGAGCAAATCATAAGTGTAAATACGTAGATACGCAATACAAAAGAACTAGTTTAGAATTTATTTATATCATTTGCAAGAATGAGCAGGGCTTTGTTGGATTAAAATGATATGGCCGGAAAAGGAAAAGAATTCTGCGAAGGCGCGTTGAACGCATCTTCGTTCGTTTTCCTTGAATTGTCTGACTAGTTTGTGAGCCAGTTTTCATTTGTGAGAGAAGTTTATACCTGATACATATACTATATCACTATATATCAGTGAATGAAAATTTATGACTTGTGTGGGTAAAAGTTTCGCAGCATTTGTATGACTGAATTAAGAAATGATATTTGTGATTAATTTTGCTACCACTGTATATCGTCGGATAAAGAGAATTATTTTGTTTACATTTTTCTTTTCAATCAAATTGAAGTCTTGAGCATGTCCACATAATTGATTGTATAAATTGTGGAATATTTGTGATCTAAACTTTTTGTAACATTGCATAGCTATGATACAGATAAAAATAATTATTTTGTGCTAATTGATAGAAATAAATAAAGAGATCTTCAATCTTTCTGTTAATATTGTTTGTGTTCTTCTTTCGTCGATTTCCTTTCTGCCACGAGAAGACCTGGGATCCTATTTGGCCACGGGGACTTCATTCTCGTCCCCAGAGCCCACGATCCTTCTGGCTTGCGGCAGGAATCGAGAGCTCTCGGAGCAGCCATTACAGGCATGCGCCATAGATGCAGACTGCGTGAGACCGGATGGGCAGAATTCGGTTATTTCCTTTGTTATTTCAAAATGGTTGCTCCCAGAGCTCTCGTTTTCCGACCGCTGGTCAAGGGGAACGAGGCTCTGGGAACGAGATTGCGGGGACTTCCGCTGGTCTATCGTGATAGCCGCGCCAAATAAACGGTTTTCAATGGAGTGCCGTTCAACCAAAACTAAAACTCCAGCCACGCACAAAGGACATGGAGAATACAGTCAACCAATCAAAACTCGAAGTATTTACTTTTAGCTCACGAAAAGCGCGGGAAACTAATGCGAGTGAGTCACGACTGGTTTTGGATTTATTTCTGATTGGATGAAAGAATGGCGCGAGCTGCGTAGTAATGCCTTTGAATGATCCGGTCACATGGTACAAAATCACACGTGCTGGGACGCATGTTGCACAGTGGGACTTCCAAAACAAAGACAGTTCATGGTGTACTGGTACGAGTTGCTTTGTGTTAGAAGTCCTCTCACCGTGCAATTTGCGTCCGAGCATGTGTGATTTTGTACCATGTGACCAGATGGTGCAAAGGGACTATTACTCCCGCTCAAGCTCCTGGAGTTAACGTCAACCGAGGAATGACCTATACAACAACATTCTCCACACGAACATTGCTACAAGAAACTCTGAGGCATGTTTTATTTGCCAATTTACAAAATATTTACAGAAACGTGGTTTTACCTACAGATTTGGCGTGTTGATAACGCAGTCTCTTCCCTCCTGTCTCGTGTCGTATTAAATGATAGTTATCCTCTAGACAACGATGGCTTAGTTTATCGAAGTGTGGCAGTAATGATGATGGGTTGCTCACTTGCACGTCAAAATAATGAAATGTGGGGAATAGGTAAGGAATTCCTTGATCTAGGGCCTTCAGAAGACTGAACACCAACACAGTCCGCAAGGGTGTGGCAGTATGGGCTTGTTTGGAAACCCAACACGATAGTGTCCGGTGAATAAACATGGTTGTCATTTTTGTTGAAGTAAGAAATCTAATCTATTATTCAATTTCTTCAGAATCGCAAGTTTTAAAAACGCCAGAACAGTTGTTAATTTTTCCGGTTTTCTTTTTATAGCCGTTATTAATTTCCTCGCACCGAAACTATCAAGGATCGTGCTTTGTAATCCGAGGAGCACTTCCAATCGTATCATATTAGAACCGCAGTTTATGCTTAGAACCAAACATTTCAAGGTCTTTAACCGTTCCGTACCCTCCTTTGCACTCACGATGTCACATGACACGGAAAAAACCAAGCCATCCGCTCAGTCTATTTTCTTGTGCGTTTGATCACGTGACTCCAACTGGTCACGCGTCTCTCATGTTTATCACATGATTCCTTCCTTCTTGTCACGTATACTCGCAAATGTGGCCACAACCCGCGGGACACCAGATGTACTTTGAAAACCACTCTTGCATGTGAGTAAGGTGACCGCCATGACCGCAAGCTTGGCACCACACGTTAGGACCTTTCACCATCAGGTGGCTATAATGACAAGAAAAAAGTAAAAAAAAAACTCTTTTATTAGATACCTGTACATCGCTCTTCCTGGATCACTTTTTTGCAATCAAAGAACTTTATTTTACTGGTAACGAGCTTAACTTCGTTTATTTCTAGTATTCTGGGGGTGTTTAAGTTTGCTTGTTTGTGTCCCTGACCTTAACATGTCAAACATCTTCTCTTTTAACTGCATGTCCGGCATTTTTGGTTATTTGGTGTGGCCAGAATCCTAGTCTCAGAAAAAGCACCTCTACCACTTTTGTTTCAGTTTACGCAAGTAAAACATTGTACTACATCTTATTCCAAAATGGCCGCCATTTTAGTATTTGTTTACTTGCAAATTAACCCTTGTTGCCTCGTTTAAAGAAAAATATTCTTTTGAATTTCGAGTTTAAGAACGAGGCAACCATAGCTAATTTGCAAGTAAACACTAAAAGGGTGCCATTTTAGAATGAGGTGTATTTCTAACTCAGGGGTAAAATATATTTTAATTTTTGTTGTTTCTCTCTCGTGTCTCCTCTTCAGTGTCCTTATCGTACAGTAGCAAGTCTTACCACAAAGAGCATGGCAACACAAGACTCCGACATCTTTCGCAATACCAGCCGGACTTGGTCAGCGGTTTGGAACAACGTCCACATGATGTATACACTGTGGTAGACGCCTGGTAACGAGACCAAAACAATTAGAATGAAATACAGTCCCCGAGTGCCGGAAAAAACGCCGTTATCTCAGTCATTTTCTTTATAGTCCTTTGTACGTGGGATTACCGGGATAACCTTCGACCTGATGGGCAACTTGTCTGGTATGCACACCTTTAAACCTTTCTACGCGTAACATCCTTCAGTTGTATGTCCCTCTGGAAGGTGAGGGAAGGAAAATGTATTGGTAGATAAAACTGACAAGGAGATAAGAAGCACTTCATAGCCTGAAATGATCGAACTCCGTATTTTTAAGTCATAAACTTTTATATTACTTTTCGGGAATGCGTTGTGGTCTTTTAAAGCAACTAGATATATCGATATAGGACAGCCTGTGACACTTTTAATAATACCACAGCATTATGCCTTTTCACACTTATGTCCAGGATTGAACGCCTGTATTAATTGTTTAATTAAAACTTCATATCTACCTTTTCATTGCCTTCCCCTCATCCCCTCTCGGCCTATATCACTCTTTGCATTTACCTGATTTAACGAACTAACGGCCGGAAGACTGGATAATTTGATGATCTGAGTAGCCACTGACCACAACTGAAGACGACCGAGTAAATCTGTTAAAAAAGAGAATTCAGTACCAGCTTGCTACGGAATTTGATTTCACTTTTTATCTGTCAATTATTTATTCATTCTCTTCTGCCCCTGTTTTCTGCATTGCCCCTTCTCCCTTGCATTCTTTCTTTCCTTCGTCTATCTGTATCCTATTCCCCTC
>JAHPZR010007511.1:17500-42500 GCA_019787425.1 Platygyra sinensis | reverse complement strand
AGGCTAACTTTTGTTTGGTGCATAGAACAATACTAAAATTTTACCGGGAGGTAGATTATAAAGGAATGGGGCACATGTCATGAAAAAATGTTGTTGATGTCACTTCTTTATTGTTTTTTTCCTACGATTTTTTTATATCAGCCAATCTGTTGCACCAATCAAATTGAAGTTAAAAATGATTTTTTTCGAGTGCCTGCCTACTTCTTACGCAGATCATTACTTAAATTTGCACTAGATATGAATTTCACTTATCATTAACAAGTATTATATCTATTAGTTAACCTTGCTATCTGGAATTTTCTTTGTGGCCTCCACTTAATGCGAGCAACGGCAGCTATTGTTTGAATCGTGTTTATAAGACTGGTCTTGCTATGTACGTCCCACACCTGGAAGAATCAATCAACACTGTATCTAATTCTCACTAAATTGTGTTTGATGAGTTCAACTGACACCAATCTTGGAGATTTGCCTTAGCAAATGATTATTTAAACCATTTTTGTCGCATTTCATGAGTGTCACTTAGTCAACCAGCAACTTGAGCTTCCACACTCACAAACTATTGACTTAATTATTCCTATTTTATTTCTTTTTTTCCCTTACTCTGTCTATTTACTGTCCCCAGCCCCATTTAAGCTTCCCTGCCAACTTCTTTATATAAATTTTATACCATTTTTTAATTTCACTAAGCTCGATTAGCTTTTAAGTGGGTGAATTTATCTAATTTTCTCTTTCAGCTCTCTTTATTTGTAACATTATAGTTTGTCTATTTTGTTATTAATACAAGTGTGTGTCTGTTGTTGTTGTTGTTGTTGTTGTTGTTGTTGTTGTTGTTGTTGAAAGAAACTCAGAAGCCAAGCAATTTGATATCCTCATTTTAGCACACAAACCCTGTGGCTGATCTAAACATTCACTACTCTTTAAACAGATAGGCCCAATTACCCACACTAAATGTATAAGCTACCTTAATCATTTTATCTCTGCCAGCAGAGGCTACCCAATTCCTCTCTTCATGATGCCAGTCAATGGCAAATGTCGGTCCATTGTGCCCCATGAATGAGTTAATAGGATAGTTAGGCTGACGGCTATCCCACAACTGAAAATGAACAAGCATTATTTCATCAGCCCTCCAGACACACATTCCAGCCGTATGAGTCTTTAACAGGCAGTTATACATCAACTCTTAACACTACAGATGTAAGTATAAATTTAAAATTTTGAATATGGTGACCGAAAGCCAAGTTATATGTACAAAAAGAATTTTGCAGACCCAATAAAACATTGTTAGTATTAAAGGTGTAAAAATGAACTTTTTTCACGTAAAAGGTGTAATATTTTCCTGAAGATTTCTTGTAGTTGTTAGGTAAAATTGTTTAAAAGACTTCAGAATTCCCATGTTGAAGTGAGTTTAAAATTCTATTAGAAATCCGCCATCTTGGATGATGACTGAATGTTCACAAACCGGTCAGCGGATAGTTGAATGACATCAGAATGTCAAAGCCAAGATGGCGGAAATCTAAACGCGATTTTCTGCTCCTCTTTAACCAAAATATATACAGAACGAAAGAAGACAAGACTAAATGGCTATTCAAAATGGAACCCTCCCAACTTCCCTTTCCTCTAAAAAAAGGTTCATTTTTACACCGGAATATTCATATTGTTAGCAGTGTTTAATAAAAGTTTACCTGGATATTTCCATTCTCACAAGCAGCAGCAAACCTTTGAGCATCAAATGGACTAAACTGAAGAAAAATAGCAAGTCAGAGTTGATTTACGCAGATTACCTTAAAACCTTTTTGAACAAACAATTGACTATGAAAATACCTCGACATCTTGTATTTTCCCTACAAGAAGCTTGAAGAAATACAAACCTGAACATCCCGGATACTTTCCGCTTTTCCATGGAATGTTGACACAACACTTTGTTTTCGCAAGTCCTGTGAAAGAATGTCATTGTGTGACAGGTAATATACAATACCCCATTCCCTCTATCAGACAAATACACAGGGAATCAAGGAAGATGATGAAAACAACTACCATGGGATTCCCTACGCAAATGTCTCATAGGGGGAATGGTCCATTGTAATACAATTTTCAGAATTTTTTAAAGCTTTGCCAAAAGCTTGTGCCTTATCCTGCTTATAAAAATTCTGTAATAAAAATGGGGATATCCAAGTTTACTTTTAAACTCCCAGTTAAACCTAAAAAATTATTATGGTTGTTTCTAGCAGGTCATGCCATTGCTATGATAACCTAATGCCTCACAAATATAAAAACAACATGTTCACCAATGATTGGGCAGTTTTTTGATCCCATGATTGCAGCATCAACTGATAAAAAGGAGTTTTAATGATTTATCAAACTCTAAGTCTTTGAAAGTACTGTCAGAAACTGTTCCCAGCCACCTTCATCAGTCCTTATTACCCCCAGTGGCACCTTGAACTCCAGAAATGTTGTTCTGCATCTGACCGAATAACTTTGTACTAAGTAGGCAGGAAAAAAAGCATTAAGAAAGAAGGGGAACTAGTTAGCACAACTGAATAGCTTGGTGCAACATTAGACGGACATAAGTGACTTTTTCAGGTGAATTTTTCCCCTTCAAAAGTGCCTGAATTTTTGCATGTGTTTTTCAATTAAGTAGTAAAACATTCCCTTGTTTCTGAGAAAAGCGAAGACAAAACATCAAAGCGTGCACAATGAATGCAAGAAAGCGGAACAAGAGCATTTTTGCCAAAAAAGATACAGGAGAATATTTTTCTCCTAAATTGAAAAGCACATGCAAAAATTCACGACAGGCACTTTAGAAGGGAAAAAAATTCCACCCCAAAAAGTCACTTACGTCCGTCTTGCACCAAGCCATTCAATTGTAGCGATTGATTACCAGTGACCATCTATTGATACCATAGTTAGTAGAGGGGATATAATAATGTTACATTCGATTGTAACATCATATACAAGCAGGAATGCTAGCTGTCCCTGTCACTGTGATTCATATTTAATGACATGACAAGAATATGTTCCTACCAATAGCAAACGTGTGTTAACCTACAAAAAATTTCATTGTTCCATCTTGAGAGCCACTCAAAAGAAGATCTTTCTCAAATGGGTGAAACTGAATCCTGTTAACTGTTCTCTTGTGTTCTGTAAATACCAGTTCTATATAGACATGTTAAGAAAAAATCTATTAACGCAATATTACTGAATAAAAAAATAAATATATTGTGCCCCTTTTAGCAAAAGATTTCCAATAAACCTTTCAAGTAGATACAATAAAATAAACTTATTGAAGGTTTGAGTTTTGTTCCCATTCACAGGCCAAGCTTTGGACAACCTCTTACTTTTAATTATAGCAAGCTCAACTTCCGAGTCGTCTTGTCTTCAATGTGTTTCTCAACTTCTGTCCTCAAATGGAATTGTAAACTTAAGGCTCTTAGGAGAGGGGACAGCCATGGAGGACAGCCATTGAGGACAGTCATGGAGGACTGGACAGGTGTACTTCAAGAATTGGAAACAAAACAAACCTTGTCTTGGTTTAGAGGCCAAGAAAATTGTACACAATAGAGTTTGGTGGAGAGCCACAGCAGAGGCTGCACGCTCTCTCATGGTGTGAGGATCGCAGAGAGAGAGTGTGTGACTGTGTTTTTTTCGTTCTCTCATTCTCGTCCCCAGAGCCTACGATCCTTTTGGCCTGTGGTTGGGATCAAGAGCTCTGGACGGACCCGATTTTCTGAACACGCGCAGAGTATTCGTTTCGCATTGTCAACCAATCAGATCTGCTGGATTTGACGGGAAGTCCATGAATCACGGACTTCTGGTGTTGGACCAAACCAGAGCTCTCGATCCCAACCACAGGCCAGAAGGATCGTAGGCTCTGGGGACGAGAATGTCATTCTCTCTTATATGTATATATTGCTCTTTATGCTCTTGTTACTTGCTAAACAAGCTGCTGACCTCTACTCTTCAAAAAAAAAACACTTTGGATGACGCCTGGCATCTAGTGTCAACCAAACATTTCATCAATTTTGCAGCATAATATACTTTAGAGATTTATCTTCCTGAACTCTGAATGAATTTGCTTGATGTACACTTTTGTACACACTTTGGAGGTGAAGGGTTGCAATAAGTACCTTGCTTTTGTTTGGTGATTTTATTCAAATTCCAAAGAACAACAGCCCCATTACCAGCTGCAGTTGCCAGTATGTGATCTAACAAGAAAAGAAAATTATCAATTAAAAATTAAAAAGAAAAAAATCCCCCAGCATTGACTAAAGATTCCCAAGTGTGATATACATGACTTGTACACTTCATAACTAAAGGAAACTTGAAAACTTGCAGAAACTTTTATTATTGTTTTCAGATTGAGCTCTGCATTCTACAAATAAACAAACTTTGGAGGATCATTTAGGACAGCGCCCAGTCCAATGATTAGAGCAAACATGTTTTGCCTAAACACGTTTTTTACTGCATTGTTCACATCAGATGCCGGTTTCAAACACCCATGGTTGAATAATTTATGCTGTTTTGTGCTGTTTTCTGAGCCCCTCCACTAGATCTGCCACTGTCAACCATGTTTTACACAATGCACTGTCTGATTTGAATGCTTTTCATAACAAAGCATATTTCATTTGTGATCATAATCATGTTTTGGCCTAGTGTAAACACAGCTTAATTCACATATACAACATCATAGGATATTCCATAGTTCTGGCTATATCACAGGATATGCCAAGACTACACTTGTAAGATGCAATTGGTAGAAAAAAATATTTGATTGATGATTAATATATTTAATTAAATTAACATTTACCATCAACTGGATGCCATTGCACATCAGTAATACTGAAGTTTAAATTTATCCTTCCAACACGCAAGTTAGTTTTCTCGACAAATCCAGACTCTTCAATTCCAATGACCTTGAAAACTAAACAAAAACAAAACAATAAGAACATGAAACAGAAGGCAAGAAAGAACTGGTCAGGAATAACAGACTTAATCACAATGGGCCACTTTCACTATATTAAAATTCAGCTTGATAGCAAGGCCTTGAGAACACATTCAAACAAAAGAAATGAATAAACATGGTCATTCAATAGAGGTTTTTCACGGCAGCCATGTGCATGGTAGGAACAATGAAAATATTTTGCATTCGAAAGAACAACTTTTCCTAGATAGGAAAAAGAATCAATTGTTCCTGCCATGCCACCTGGCTGCTGTGCAAAACCTCTATTTCATATCGTAATTGTTTGTGTCCTCTAAGCCTCACTGCCACACTGAATATTAATTAACCCTTCAGTGCCAAGGGGTTTCCCTTTGACGAGTAAAATCATCTGGCGTTAGACAGAGTAAAATCTATAAGTACGTCCTTGGCACTGAAAGGGTTAAGGGAGATAGTTTGTTAACCCCTTCAGTGCCAAGGGGTTTCCCTTTGACCAGTAAAATCGTCTGGCGTTAGACAAAGTAAAATCTATAAGTACGTCCTTGGCACTGAAAGGGTTAAATATAGAGCTGTTTCGGGAAAGGTTGTCCAAAAGAAAGTTAAGAGTGTTCGCGACAATGCCAAAAGGTAGCATGGGAGATATTCAATAAAAATAAACTCAACTTGTGGACCGCCACGAAGCTCTTCGGAACGTCTCACAGGATTGGTTGAGAAAATGATATACAAACAATGGTAACAATGAACCCTAACCCTAAAACAATAGAGCTTCATGCCAACAAGATCCAATGAAATTAGAGGTTCTAGAGAGCTTCGTGACAACAGCAACTTGTAGTGAACACTCAGAATCGAAGATGCCACAACTGTCCAGTGAAGACCTATGGTAATGAGCTATTTGGATGAAAGAGTTCTTAGGATATAGCGTAGATGAAGTGGCAGTACGCACGAGCTTATGCATGTTGAAGCTCTCTCTCGCTATCACGCTACCAAAACACCTCTGAAAAAAAAAGGGTTCATTAGCGATGGCTCTGCACGTGCGCCGCGATTTTTGGTACATTTCTCCGTTTTCTCTGCAAAGCATGACATAAAATAAGTAAGGTTAAAGTCGTGAGAATCGTGCTTTCTCTGTGAATCCTAACCCTTTGTTACTAACTCATGGTCTGGATCATTTGACTGAATTTTGAAACTCACTTATATCTCAGTAACAAAGCATGAGCATGTATTGCTAGCTGACATTTTTGATAGCATTGCTGTCATGTTTTCGTTGACTCAAACTGGCAGTTTACCATAATGCCTTTTGGCATTGTCCTGTACGCTTTCATGCTTCTTTTGGACAACCTTTCCCAAAACAGCTGTATCGAAAACAGTCTATTCTGAAAACCTTCCACATATCATTTTCAAGAACATTAAGTACGTTTTAAGTCATATAAAGTAAATTATACACTGTGAAAGTCCAATGAAATGAAACATACCATTCCTACCAGCGACTACAACTTGTGATCCATCTTTTGATGTACTCAATGAGTTCAGGGCACCATCAACATTACAAAACATTGTAGAAAAATTAGTGGGGCCTCCACCAAGACCTGGGCGAGAGGAAGAAATAGACACAGGAAAAGCCACCTTTTGTTAAATTTTATAATTGAAAGGGTGAGTGCAAAACCATGCCTAGTGACGAGTTGTTGTTGTTTTCAAATGAGTAGAAAAACATCCTGTATTTTTTTTTACTGGTTTCCTCTTTGTTTTCAAGAAATGTTTAGCAAAAAGTCCTCCATTTTCCTGCGGCATCTTTTGGAGATCTTTTGTTGCACAAGAAACAAGCCTTTTGTTTCACTGAACATAAGATGACATTGTTGAAAATGTTTATGCCTGTTTCCTCTGACTTTTTTTGGTAGATGTTTAGATATTTCAGGTTTAAAATGAGCCTTAGAGCCTTCATCAGAAAAAAATTATGCTTGAGTTAGCCTAAACATCTTTAATTAGTTTTTAAAAAATTTGACAGAGGCGACAATCGGAAACATGTTTCAACAAAACCTTCCTGTAGTTTCCAAAAGTACAAGACCTTCATCTGGCAATGTGAGCTGAGTTTTTCAAGTAAGTGCATTGCCTAAATTAGTCTTTATTACCGGAAAACTGCTAGAAAACAGCAAAACAACTGGATCATGTGTAATTTGTGCACCCCTTGACTGATATATCGGTCAACATATTGACCGCCACTTGACCAAAGTATCAGTCGACATATCGATCGATGTTCGAACGATATGTCGGCCAACATATTGACCGACACTAGGCCAATATATTGACCAAGATGTGTTGGTCGACATATTGGTCAAGCGTAGGTCGATATGTCTATCAACACTCGACCCAGATGTCAGTTGATATGTCAACTGAGAGTGGTTGTCCGATTGTCGGCCGACATGTCAATCGACAGGCTACTGACATATTCTGCCGATACTTCACTGCTACCTGCGTACTGGTGACTGTAGCTTGTGTAACCCCTCCCACAGGCAAGGAAATGAATGGCAAAACGTCAGTGTCGAATGCATGGACAAATTCAAGACCTGTCTATCATCAGTTCTATTCCAGCACCTGATTATCCTTCATTGTCCTTATCCTCTTTCCTGTCAATTGTATTTTGTGTATTTGGAAGTATTTCTCTTGAGTGTCTTTCTTGATAACAACTGAATTTGCGGCACATGATCCGAACATAAAGCCTCAGATTTTGAGTTAGACCAAAAAAGGATGAAATGTGTATAACTTAAACATCTGACACTGACAGTCCAAGCTTTTGACTTATAAGACAGTCCACTGATATACCACTGACAGTCGACCGATATTCTGCCAACAATCAATGGTCATACGTATCGGCCAAGTGTCAGCCGCTATATCGACTGAGATATCTGCCAATAGTCGACCGATATGCCAACCATCCCTCGGCTGATATCTCAGTTGATATGTCGGTCAATATGTTGATTGACATATCTTAGTCACTATATCGGCCAAGTGTCAGTCAATATGTCAACCGACATTTGGGTCGAGTGTCGGTCGATATGTTGCCTGATATATTGGTCGGGTGTCAGTCTATATGTCGCCCGATATATCAGTCGAGGGGTGCACAAAATGATCCAAACAACCTTCTTGTACAGTGCTACTTTCTTCCTGCAACATACATAATGCTGCAAGATTTAACCAAAGTTTAATTGAAAAGAACTGAAAGTTGTGCATTGAATATTATGACGACAATTTCTTGATTATCAGTCAAGCAGTGAACATCACCACCCCTGCCAGAACATGCCAAGTCTGCCTCCCTGAGGGTTTATAAAGTGAAGTAAAATGGAACCCTTTCTAACTCCGTGCATGCAATGGCAGATCAGGCAGGCACGGTAATTAAATAATAATATATTATTTCTTCAAAATACTGTTCAAAAGTTGATTATGGCTGTGCTCTTCCCCCAAATAAGTTGTCTTCATTATTATCGACAGGTTGGCCTTCTCTCACAAGCTTAACTGATTAGTAGTCACGAAAATTATTCTACGGCAAAACTGAAAAAAAAAATCAATTCTCCCAATGATGGCCAAAGTCCGCAAACACTGAAGTTTCTAAAAATAAATTGCTTAATGATCAAAATAAACCCGTGAAGCTTTGAACTAAAATACAAGATAGCCTCGTTCTCTGCAACAGCTGATCTGAGATCAAGTCAGCGAGCTCGCAATAGCTGAATTGAACGAAAAACACAAAAACGTTGTGCAAGAAAACAGAAACAGAAATACTTGACCCTTCAGGAGTCATGTTTGGTTTAAAGCAGCCACACAAAATTCTACAGAGCGAAAAGCCCAAAAACAGTGGAAATTTTCCTAACCTCTATCTTGGATCTTGGCCATCTCCTGCGCCGAGGGTTTCTCCACAAATTCCCAGAAGCTCATGGCATTTCAAGAGCGGAAACCAACCTAATTGTTCCCTGGAGCCCAGTCTCCTCACTGACAATATATCCCGTGGATTTGTGCGATCAGGGTCATCACGCAACGACAAAGTAACTACAGGCCACGTAAAATTCCTCTGATCAAAGACGTTTTTCTTTCTTCTCTCTTCTTTCGTGAAGCGATAAAGCCATCGACGCAGTGTTATGATGCGTCATTTGATTAGAGTGCGTGACGAGCTAAAAGGATCTTGTGAAAATGTGTACAATCCTTAGACAAAAGAGTTGGGACACGAAGCATGTTTTCCTCTCCTCCACCTTTCAATGTTGATAATAAGGTGATTTTTCCCTTTTTGTTGGAAAAAAACGCGATACTTCCTTACAATGATTAGGGGGGATAGGGGAAACGTGATACAGCTTAAGTGTCTCAACTACTTTTGGCCGTGATTGAAGGTACAGGTCGACTCAACATCAGGAGAAGGACAATAAAAGCAAGTGACATACTCGAACACCAACCCACGGTCTGGCCAGTACCTAACGCATGCGCACAGCCATATCACTCGGGCAGTGGCAGCCATGGACAGCTGTTTCGACCTTGTTAGGCCTCATCAGTATGCATGCCGTCGAGCAGAAGTAGGACTATGAGCCCTAAGCAGTCTGCTCTGTACTACCGCAAGCGAGTGCAGAGAACCCCTTTAAGCGCCTGCTCCACACAACACATGTGGGAGCAGGTAGCTGGGAACCACACGGTAGTTCTCCCACGGCATGCGCTGGGAAGGTGGATCAGCGTAAAATGCCGATCGGTGTGTCAGTCAGTTCGTTCAGCTGTATTGCAAACTGCGCATCGTATGCTGAAAAGTTGTTTCAGGTGTTGACCAATCTCGTTCCCAGGGCCTTCGTTACCCTTGTCCAGCAAGGAGCGCGGCCTCTGGGGACGAGAATGGGTGGTGGTGTTGACTGGTTGATACTGTATCAATAATTTTTTTCTATGGCGACCATTATTTCCTAAAGGAAACAAGTTTCAGGTTTTGCCGGCATAACGTCATGTGAAAACGCTCCATTTCTTAGGAGCTCGAGTTTGAATCAATTGGGGCACAAATTGAAAAAATGTAACAGATATAATGACCCTGATACCAACTGTGTGAGGCATGAACTATCGGATTTTCGCAGTCTTTGCGGCCGGAAACCAGAAACCACATTAGTTCATAAAAACCCTAACGATGTCATAAGAAATTGTTAGGTCAGAATATTAATTAATTCGTTTAGTTATGTACCCGGGTTATGTGCAGAACCAGGTGCAGAACTGGCTTGCAGAAAATAAGAGAAATTCAGTTTTAAAGTTCGGTGAAGGTAGGGTGTCTTGGTTCATGGCAGGGGTGCGTCTACTAGGCGAGGGTGCATTTTTAATCTCGTTTAACAGTGAGGGAGAGGTGGTGAATGGATGGCTTGTTCATTTGAGCCAAGGAATTTGCGGTTGATACACGGTGCTATGCTGAAGGCATAACGTATGACAATACACAATTAAACACTGAAAATTGGCGCAGATATCCTTATACAGTGAGGAATCCTGCATTTTTCACATTGCATGAATACGAAAAGAACCAGCCTTTGTGGAGCAGCGGAAGTGGCAATTTGATGGGAGACAAACCGCAATGATGAATGAAACTAAATAGGGAATGGAGTTAAAAACTCCGTGCCTCAATGCTTTTCCCTTTTTTATTTTATAATTTATTTTTTTCTGTTTTGTTGGTGAGTTTAACTTCTCGTGATTCGCAGACACGTAAAGAAGTTAATCTTATTTCGCTAAATCTCCCGCGAAAGTCATTGATCCGAGGCTGTCACTTCAACTTCAATTGAAAGATCACACCCCATGAATGGAATTTTTACATCCGTTACCAACAGTTGTCGTGACACAGTGATTTAGACCATGCTCATCCGGCTAGGCTAGCCTGGTGAAATGTATTTTATCTCTGCGCTCGTCGTTGGCGTATTTCTACCCCTTGTCCACGCTTGTTCATTAATTCCAGGGAGTGTGTTTTACAGCTCAACTCAGCGCACAATCTTAGCTCCAATAGTTTTCCAAGCGAAAGTTCTCAATACAACAGAAGAAGAACCGCCAGGCCAACTCTTCGATATTTGTGTCAAAATCGAGAGGATCTTCAAATCACCGTTTGAAATTCCTCCAGAGCTGTGCTTTGGATCATTTGGAATTGAAGAACTGTGTCTGTCAGATGTCTTCCCAGACAATGATTACGTGTTCTTTGTGAATGAAGATTTCACAGCCAGATATGATGGTGTCCCCGTTTCGGCAATTCAAGTCAGCGATGAACTCGTGTCTGCCGTGGAGCGCGGGTATTGCTCTGGGGAAACGCCGCCGTTACGTGACAGCTGTGGTAAGTTGAAAACTACATTTTAAAACCAACAAAAAAAAATTACCAAATCAGCGAATTTATTTTCCAGCCTGATTGCAAATGAAGGCGTGTAGGGGACAAAAGTTTAAAATCCCGACGTGAAATCCTACCTAAAGCAATTTCTGTTTTGTTTCCTTACAATTTGACATCAACGGCAGATTTTTTTGTTTTTCCTCCTTGAGAAAGCAAATATTTACGTATGTGAGAATGTGGGAATTTTTTTCAACAATAATGTTTTGATTCTCTTTTAGCGCGCCGCGCGCCACATTTTCGCGTCGTTCGTCAGCTGGCGGAAGTGGCAGGCGGCGCGACCTATTAAATATGTCATGTCACTGGAGATCAGTAGCGCGATCCTATTAATCTTGAGGATTTATCGACAGTAAAACTATTCAGTTAAGCTCTGACTTGTTTAGACGCACAAACAACTGAAATCTTCCTTGTGATTCTCAAACTCGAAAAATGCAGTCATGCAGCCAGAATATCAAAACATCTCCTGTCAAAGTGACATCCATGAACGCGAGAGACAAAGAGCAAGATTGTCAATATCTTTCCGTTACCGGCCCTTAGAAGTCGTGCTCAGGAAAGGCTTCCAAGGATGGGCTTTACGTTGGGAGTAAAAAAACTAACACACCAAAACATTTCAGTTTGGTCGCCGTTTCGCAGCAAGGAATCTGATATAAATTCTTACTTGCGGAGCCAATGCTTTTTAATCCGGCATATTTTATGCTTGCCACTATAATTTGCCGACCACACCTAAAAATTCTAAATCTTGAAGTATTTCCTTTCTGTCTGACAAAAATCTCGCAAAAACAAGTAAGCTTCACGGCAACTCTCACGGATGTTTTCAGATGTAAGTACTTTTTCTCGAATGTCAAATATGACGAGAGTGAAGCATTTTTGTCTACACTGGCCACCCACCGTGTGCACGATTAAGTACAGACAGAAAAATATTATGTCTTTGATATCCATAGATCGCTTGGAGAAAATAAAGGCTTTGTGCTTCATCTCGGCACGATAGAGTGGAGTTCATTAAGCACTAAGAGTTCTATTTTACACGAAGTATCCACTCTCATACAAGTGGAGATCAAGAAGTGGAAAGACGCTTTGCCTCCCCTCTTCTCCGCCTTGGGTTTAGAATAACTCTTCAGAACTTTTTGATGGGGGAAACGATACTTCTTATATAGGATGGTAGTCTTTGCCACAAGGCAAGTGATAGAGTCAAAGAATTACAGAGTAAAAGATCCGGTTGTCAATTAAACTTACATTGTTAAGATCAAATCGCTCACCAGCTACTTATTCGGTTATGACCTTGGACACCCTGTGAAGCATTCTCTTTGCGCACGTACATGGCGCGCCATCTCGTCTCCTGTATAATCCTGTCACGATAACGCTCCGCGCAATAGACCATTTTCGATATATTAAAATCCCAACTTGACTCTGAGGCTTTTTGCTGGAATAAAACAAAAGAAATCACATCGAGGTTAAGTGATGAATAATTAATATCTTTTGTTTTATTCCCTCAAGCTTCAGATTTAATTTATCGAAAATGGACTATTCTTCGTTCTCTTTCTAGAGGGTAACAAGGCGTTTATGCATTTTCCCATCATTTCATCTTTAACAAGTAAAATTTCGTTGGAGAGGCGTCTTTCTACCTTTTGCGATTTTTGGATCTCTAAAATACCAGTGAAAACTGAAGTGAGTCTAGAAGTTCGTAGCCGATACTTGGGTCACGTGAGTCACGGGAACAGCGTTGCGTGACGGCCCAAAGTAAGTCGAGAACATAAAATGTAACGTTCTATTAAACGTCAGGTCATAAACAGGGCAGGGGAAATCGCAGAGTTTGGTAATAACAATAGAAATAGGGAAAAGTTTTTTGAAAGCGGGCCACACAACCCTATCCAATATATATGTCCAATATTTTTTGGCCGTACCCCTCGGGTGGGCGGGGGGGTGGAGTTAAAGTAGGTGATGTAGCGTAACATCTTGGCCAGATTTCTGGACAACTACTGGTAAACGAGTCTAAGAAACGTCGTTTTAAGTGCTTTCATAGGACTAAATTGAATATTTAACCGGGGTAAACCCTTCAGTATAAAGTACTGTTATCAACGGGGTCCTGCTGACTAAGAATTAAAAACTAGTAATAATATTAAGGCGAAAAAATCCGCTAAGTTCAAAACCATTAAAAACTACAATAAAAATTACAATAAAAAATTACAAGTAAAAATCGTCCAAGGCATCATCCGTCCAAGGCATTTCCGAAAGGAAAAGTTTTTCATATTCTTCGTTCATAGTCCGCCCCAGATCGAAGAGGAAACCTTTAAACCTATGAACAGAATACCGGAAGGTGGGAAGGCCGTCGTTAACTGTCTAGCAAGCGGTTCCTTGCCCGTGATTACGAACTGGTACAGAGGAGGAGAGCTTGTGTTGGATAAACAACGAGGAAATATGCTGGAAATAACTGACGCCACCATGTACGATACTGGAAGATATGTATGCACGGTTAAAAACCCTGCAGGGGAGGCCACAGCAGAGACTTATGTACAGATTCGTAAGTATGGACATCATGGAGTACTCCCATATTAAAAAAAGACGGGAGGTCCTCGTACCTTTAAGGGGTTAAAAAGGCGGTTTTGGTGCCTGTTAGGGTTTCAGCCTCGAAAGGTTTACAGTTGGAGCTTTTACAGTCCCTTTTAGGATATTGAGCCGAAAAAAATATGACACGAGATAATGTGTTGTTATAGAATTGGTTCTTCTCAGGGGTTAAAAAAAATTCCATGCCACGTTCACAAAATAGAATCTTGGCACCTATTAGGGTTTTTTTCAAAATTTCCGACGAGTAATCTCTTCCTTATCCCATGGAAGTCCCCCGCCTGGGGTTCTGTTGGTGGAAAAGGAGTTTGAACCAGAAACTGATGTACTATGTAACAAATTGACGTCAGTTTTTCATACGTCTGTCCTGTTATTGATCGTGAATTTCGTCATAACATTGTCAACTAGTCGTGGATCCTCGAGGCGCTAGGGGATAGCCGAATGGATCCGCAGACTACTTTTACAATGTTATGACGAAACTCATGGTCAACTGCAGGACAGACGCACGAAAAACTGACGTCAAATTGTTCGCTCTCGCTCGTTGCCGCATAGCATAAATTTTAATTTATAAGACCGTCCTCGTACTGACGATAAAAATTAGCCAATGAGCTCGAGCGCGCGCAAATTTCTGCAGTAATCTGATCTTAATTAAAAATGCCACTTGTTAACAGTTTCCTCAGCGTGTGGAGGCCTGGTCGCAGTCGATGAAAACGCCACAGTAACAATAGAGAGCCCGGAGTATCCCTGGCCATACAGGAAGGCGAAGTCCTGCTCATGGCGAGTGTGTCCCCCACAAGGAATGAAGCTGGAGTTTAACTTCACCACCTTTGACCTCCGAACGTTCGACAAACTGGAGATTATCAATGGTAGGATAGGCAGCTTCTCCAGCTTCTGACTACGAACGTAATTAGTTACATTGATGGGGAAAGAATAGTTGGACACAATGAATGTTATATGGCGCAGGGCATTGTGTTCTAACCAGCTGTTGATGAGGGATATTGCAGCCAAGTGGTTTGTTCCTCTAACCTTTTTACCCATGGGTGTTCTCCTGGACCCTCTTTCTCATCTTCTTTTTGAATGGGCCGGATGGAAATCTTTCCCGCACCTCAGCTCTATCTATCTAGGTTCGAAGGTTTTCTCTTCTCCCGGATTTTGCTCAATTACATGAATAACTGGGTAGTGTGATTGCATATACGCATTCCTCTTTCTTGACGTCAAGATAACTTAATAATAGGGGATAGCCGAATGGATCCGCAGACTACTTTAACCAACCGCCGTTTTTTCAGCAGTGCATTTAACTTAGTAGCCTCTTCCGGGCGTTCAGTTAGTTGGGGATCAAATAAAAAATTAAAAAAAGCGCAGTGCTTTTTTATTATTTTTTTGCGCGCTGTTTTTCCGTTTGTTTCCTCAGAGTGCGATCAGCATCGCTATCCGTGGAGAAAGTACTGCGGTTCTAAGGTGTTACCTGGGGTCTTTGTTTCGCGGTGTAACTCGACTTGTATGCAGATTGTGTTGAACTCTGGAATCCTAACAAACAGAGTAGCCACTGGTTTCCAGGCCACTGTCAGGGCTACGGATGAAGGTAAGTTAATGCGATCCCCACGTGGCCTTTGATGAAGCCCAGTCCAGTTCTACAGTAGCGCCCCCCCTGTCACGCAACTAACGCCGGGAGTCTCTTTTAAGAGTATCCTTGAGTGACGGAGAGAGCCCTAGAATTAAACTATACCGGCTGAACCAAAACATAAATCAATAAAACAATCAAAATTGGTAAGATGAGTACATTAAATGATGGTGCATGTATCACGCGAAGGGACTAATTTAGAAAGACTCATGAGAGCGAGAGAACTGTCATGAGATGCAGGAGCCCATCCTGTGGGATGCTGGGCTGGAAGTCACGTGAAGCGTTAGAAGAATCTGTTGATTTCAGACTGTAGAGCTTAGTAAAAGAAAGAAATAAAACCGAATCCAAAATTAGGCGGCGAGAGTCCGTGCGATCAGCCTCCTGTATTCTGTTTCTTCACCAGTAGAAAAAAAAACTACCGGTAATTAGATGGTGTTGACAGTGATAAATGCCCCTCAATTACGCTGAGAAGATGACAGGTCAAAACCAGATTTTTGTTGGTGTATGGTTGAATTTGGTCGATCCCTAGGGGAGCCACAGGCTTATTTGTGAATTTAAATGCTCATATTATGTAATCTAAAAACAGAAATAAAATGGGCCGCCACGAAGCTCTTCGGAACGTCTCACAAGATTGGTTGAGAAAATGATATACAAACAATGGTAACAATGAACCCTAACCCTAAAACAATAGAGCTTCGTGCCAACAAGATCCAATGAAATTAGAGGTTGTAGAGAGCTTCGTGACAACAGAATAAAATAGCATATACAATTCTCAAATTAGTGTTGGGGATTCCATGATCGATTTTTGGACCCTTGACATGCCTTGAGGCCCAACTTCCTTTGGAATTTGTATGTATGTATGCATGACCTTTATTTAAACACGATTAAAATTAAAGCTACGAGCTTGTGGGGTCGTGTATAAATTTCGGTGAACAGTAATTAGGAACCGATAAGATTCTAGACTTGAAGGATCTTGAAGATACTAGACGCAAGTCGTTCTCTAGCTCTTTCCACTGAGGGCGAAGTGATAAAAGAAACTTTTAATGCTCGTCACATTTACAGTATTACAAGAAACTAGGAATATTGGAGTCCAAAGCTCCCATATTTTTAAAACGGTGTCACTGACCAAAATGCGGGGTGGAGCCGGACAGCCCAAAAACAACGAATGACTGAGATCTTTGAGAAAAGATGAAGTCAAAAAAACAACTGTCTGCCGTTGTAAATCGCCTTACCAACGGCAGAGCCATAAGCTTTTTAATTCAATATCCGCTTACGAAAAAAGTAATCTTCTTGACCTTCTTACTTTCACAGAAAGCACAGAGTTCAATGTCGCAGAGCTGTTTTGCAGCAGTAACTTAGGTATGTATGTATGGTTGGATCTGGTTTATTTTTCGATAGCAAGAATTCCTGATACTTCTACCTTTACACAGCTAAACAACTATGTAACCAAAGAGAATTAGGACTGTGGTTTTGTTTTCACCATCTGAAATCCTACAAAATCCTGCCGTCATTTTATCGCGGAGAAGGCAGGTCAAGGCATGATGTACAGCGAAACTTTAATTAAGTACATTTTTTACATGACCCCAACGTATTTCATTTCGTTTTCCTATTGCCAATGCGTTGAGGTCTGCTTGTTTCTCTCACTCGTTTAAAGAGAGAGCGTAGCCTTTCAGCAAAGACCAGCAAAACCCTTATGATCGCAATTTTGACTGAAAGCCTAGTAATCACGGCATTGCTGTGAACTAGCAACTTAAAAACGTTTGGATGTAGTGGACTACGCGCCGACGAAGAATTTAAATTTGTGTATGAAAGATGCTGAATGGACCTCTTGGTCAGGAACCCGGACAGGGAATGGGGGAGGGGGGGTACGTGGGTCAGGTTTTTGCTGGGTATGTGTAGCTGGCCTTTCATGAGCCCCTACCCCATTATACTCTATTCTATGGCCAATTATAGACTCCATATTAGTCACTTTTTTGGGCAAATATGGCATTTTCGCGATCCCAACTTAGTCACTTTTGATTTATGTGTGTACCTTATATTAAATAAAGAACACTTTACCTTCAACCTACGTACAGTACTTGAAATATTCTGGTACGTTTGCTAACTGTAAATATGAAGATCTGTCCTACCCCAAAAATCAGAAGATGTGCGACCCCATTCTAGTAACTCTATTGAGAATGCGACCCCACGATAGTCAATCCAGTCGTGAAAATGCGACCCCATTCAGCGGCACATCCCCATTAGCCTCACATAAGGAAGTACACACCCCCCCCCCCCCCTCCCCTTGGGTCAGTAACTCGTACCGGCCGAGGTATGAGAGAACGGCGTCTTCTAAGAAATGATCCTCAGTTTTATTTCCTTTTTTTTTGTTTTTACTTAAGTCGCCAGAGTTACCCCCTCGGTGAAGTTCCAGATAGGATTAGAAGTTAATGTGATACTTTTGGAAATCCTCAAACAAGATGAACCGGCGACTGTTTTCACAGACCAAGAAATCTCCATAAAGCACGGGTAAGCAAAACGCCGCCGTAAATTTTAGTACCTAACTCAAGTTAATTCCCAGCGTAATTAATCCTTCCTACAGAAAGGCCATAGACTCAAACTCCCACAGAATAACAAAAGTTCCTCCTTATTAAAAGAGCCGTCTATACTTTTCAGGTTATTAGCCTGCGTAGCGGACATTTTCTTTCCATTTTCCAGGCGAGGAGATCGAGCAAGCGAGCGACCAAGCGAGCTCGCCTGGGGTGAGCAAAAAAATAAGGTGGAATGGGGAGAAAGTGACCAAAAAAAGGAGTATTAGGGGAGCAGGTGGGGAGGAAAGGAATCTTTCTGCCTTTTTAGCTTGTTTTTTTTTTCCACTCGCTCGCAGTTGCGCTCCCTTCGCGTGCTTTTGGAAAAGAACGCCTCTAAGCAGGCTATGTAAAATAAAATAAATAAATTGACTTTGTTTAACGAGGGTAGCACATAACAGTCTTCGACTGACAAACCCGTGGCCCTCGAATTCCCGATCGAATTGGAATTTAGAAATGTTGATTTTTGAGGAGGGAGGAAAACCGGAGAACCCGGAGAAAAAACCCTCGGAGCTAGGGCGAGAACCAACAACAAACTCAACCCACATATGACGCCGGGTCCGGGAATCGAACCCGGGACACATTGGTGGGAGGCGAGCGCTCTCACCACTGCGCCACCCCAGCTCCCCAAATATGTTGCTATGTTCGGGTTAGTTTTTAATTTCATGTCATTAGAATAGAAATGTTTTGTGTTGATCGGGTGATTGAAGGACTAGTTTTTTTTTTTTTACATCGTCCTGTTTAGTTTTAAGAAGCTGCATCACTCTAAATCATATCCATACAGATGAAATCTTTCAAACACTAACTACCTTTATATCGAGTAAGATATTGTTTTCTGACTCTAGTAGACATAGAGGAGAAACAAGATACTGAAGTAGTCAATGTTTTAGAGATCACAAGCTTTCCACGCTGGCATAGCGCCCGGGGCATAGAGTCTTTTTCAAGTAAACATGGCGAGAATCTCCTTGTCACTCGACTTGGTTCACCCAAGCTCACGTGACAAGTAGATTCCTGCTATATTCACGTGAGGAAGACGCTGTGGCAGTGTCAAGGGCCTTATGATCGCTAAAACATTAGCCTGCGAACGCAGACGTATTTCCGGCTGTCGGTTGTCTTTTCGGCGGAACCCTTGACAGCCAGAAATACGTCTGCGTTCGCAGGTTACTAAAACATTGACTCTGCTCTGGTGTCTTGTTTCTTGTTACCTTTTATATGTGAACCCGACCATTTTTGTTTGCTATTCTGTGATAGACGGTGAGTAGTGTAGCAGTGTGCGCTTGTTAAAAGAATTTAATACTTCCGCTTCTTGGTGTTTTCGAAGCGTCTGTCAAGAGGATTTAGATTAAGTTTTGAACGACTCGTAGATTTATACTAAAACAATAAGATTATTCGCTCTCGATTTCTATTGCGCGGTAGTTGACCAGGGCTGCGCCCTCGTCAACTATCACGCGAAACAAAGTCTTAAGTCTTCTCTGGAATTTAATTACCATTTGCGTGAAAAATTAAAAATCGAAAAAACGTCGCCATTTCGTAGACGACCTCCAGCGACTGCACACTAATTAACAATTAGATTATGGGCTCGAGATTTCTATGAGGTGATAGTTGATGAGTAGTGCACGTGACGAGTGGCATTTCGAGCAAAACGCCACTCGGGCCGGGAGCGAAGAAGGACGGCTGTTTTCGCAGGCTAGTTGATGAGGCCGAAGGGGCATTGTCACGCTATTTGGCAAGTTTATAAAAAGCTAGAAGGTGCCTTCACATTATTTGAATTCCAAAACTAATGATCTAGTTTTGTTATTTAAGACTATTTGAAGGTACTGAAACTGTTTCCTGTCGCCTGTCGCTACGGATGGCACGGATGGAAATGGATTGAAATTTGAAAATATTGGCCAATTTTTTCAAGTTTTGATGCCACGAGATCCAAAAATCCTCAAGAAATTTGTTATGGTTAGCCTTCTCTGATAAAATTCATTTGATATCTTCGCCGTAGCTTTACAGAAGCTTTTTGTTTATGATTAAAGCCTTAAAGTAATGATTTTAGCACAGAATTGACCTAAAACAGCAAAATTCTAAATAAGTTTCAGTCGATTTTGTTTTTGTTTTTGTTTACTACTGCTTCTTCATACCAAGCTTTTTTTTATTTGTCGTCAACGGCAAACCTGGATTTATCCGATCAAATGCGACCGATACAATTAAAATTTAATTGTTCATTTATCGATACAATTTGGGATAAATTGTTCAGCTTCCAACCAATCAGAAGCGAGTATTTACGGTAGCGGTGTTATTAGGTCTGAAATCATACGCATGATTTCAAAATTGATCGAGCGCGCAGCGAGAGTTCGATTTGAAATCGCAAGTATGATTTCAGACCAAAATTGCACGGCCCGAAGTTCAATTGCTACTTTATTAGATCCATTTTGAAATCGCACAATTAAAGAGCCTACAGTGTAAATACAAGAACTACAAGATTTTGGACAGTACCAATATTTATTGAACCAAGTTGCCAAATTTGCCAAACAATGGCTTTTTTGTATTTCATTTTCTTGCAATTGAACTGGTTAGTTTAAAAAAGCCTTAAAATCTGATTGGCCGTTTTGTTTCACTGTCCCATTCTCATTGGCTGAGAAAAAGATGCGATTTGGAGCAAAAGAAAGTGCGATTCGTGAATAAGTCGCACCGCTGAGAGCCAATCACATTGCAAGGATAACTAGTGATTTCAACATGGATTTAATGAACACTGAAACTCTCATGAATGTTTTGTTGATATCCCTCATAAGACGTTTTTCCATTTAATTAAATTTTACCAAATTCAACCTCTTTTCTTCTTGTTTTGCAGTTTTACCATTACAGATATGTGCGGCTGTTCGATTAACTTCAAACTTGATTCGGAATATTACGTTTTCGCATCGTACGACGGTGAGGACGGCAGCTCCTATGTGATGGATTTTGCTGTAGATCCCAGCAACAATAACACGCCTACGAACTTCGTTCAGCGGTTGAACAGGATGAAAGAAGATCCTCCCCAATGTGAGGCGCTGCCAGCGAAATGAGTTGCTTGTGGTGTGGGAGGGGGAGGAAGAAATTAATGAGGAAATTAATAAGGCTAAGTTAAAATTTAGTTAGTTAGTTGCAGCGGCATTAAGAGACTTCGAAAAAGACATTCGCTTACGATTTGTAACGTGCGTCCAACCGATAATCACTTTAAAATGATAAGTTCAGCAATAAAAGCTCGCCCGCCATCGTCATCATTTCCTCTCGCAGTTGATTGGCTGATTCAAAGTTAGCCGGATATATAGTTCTTTTGCAAGTTCTTAACTTAACCAGGGAGCTTTATCAAACCACGACGGTGACGCCAACAGCAATGGTTCTGCACGTGCGTTTTTCACCTTTATACATTTCTAACGTGAAATAACGTTCTGTTCTGCGTATTCTGGAGGACGTAATAATAATAATAATAATAATAATAATAATAATAATAATAATAATAATAATAATAATAATAATAATAATAACTTTATTTTAGTCTCAAATCATTCTAGCGGAGCACGAGTGCTCTACTAACTGGAAGACTGTAAATCAAATAAATCAAATCAAATCAAATGTTGGTTCCCGGAGAAAAACCTCTCGGAGCAGAGTAGAGAACCAACAAACTCAGCTCAAATATGACGCCGGGTCCGGGAATCGAACCCGGGACACATTGGTGGAAGGCGAGCGCTCTCCCCACTGCGCCAACAATGCTCCCCGAACCGCAGTGGTTAATTTTTCGCATCGTCCTTTTAAACTGAACGCTGTTTTTGCATGTCTAGCCTGGGCAAGGTCTTAGGCCGACAGGCCTACGAACTGAACAGATCTACGAAATATATATCCATTTTTACAAGGCGTGGTCCTTGGCGTTGCTGTCGGGATTGCTAAAGCTCCCTAATGACTTTCTAGAGACCCCCCTCTCCTTGGATCCTTTAGTCACTGACGGGTCGAACTTTAGTGTTAGCGCTGACCAAGGCGATCGTGGACTCTGAGGGCTTAAATGCTTCAAATCGTTGGTTTCAGTTGATCTGCACCTCTATTTTCATTCATTCTTGTTATTTATCGCACCTGTTTTGCTCTTAAGGCTTGCTACTTTACTTTATGTATTGTTTTGTTTGGCCAATTATAAAAAGCCTGGTGCAAGCCGCCCCGTTGATTTAGGAGAAGCATGTATGAAGTCCACCAGTTCCGTTTCTGCAGTATGAAGCGATTGTAAAAATAAACTGTTCTTGTTAGAGCGGTTCACAATTAAGTGTTGAAAGTAATCAGTCAAAAGGTGTATTAAATTTCAGCCTAACACACTCGACCTCATACCCCACAAACTCCGTAGTTTATTCCCCAGAGCCCCTCACTGAGGTCTATTTTAGGCATGAGCTCGTGTTTAGGCTGAATTTTAAAATATCGGAATTGGTCTCTTACTTTGAGTCTGGTTTTGAGATTGACTAACTAGTCTAATTTGTAGGTTATTAGCCATGCGTTGCAGTCGTAAACGGGAACGGAAAGTAATTCCCACGTAGATTCTGTGACCCCCTTCCGCAATACAATTTTATGGGTAACCTACAAAAATACTGACTCCCTGTCGGCGGACCCCCACTACGGAGTGGGTCCGCTGACTACCTTCGGACCGGCCCTGGACCCCCTCGTACTAACCACCCCAAAAGGGTGTTAAAATAATAAATAAAGATTTAACTCGTGGGTTGTCTAATAGATTACTCGTGACGGTGAAATTTTGAGTGTTACACTCCCCGGTGTGCAATGTAATAGACTTGTGCTTTTAACCTCCTCCCCTCCCCTCCCACCCTAAAGATACCTGAAAGCTCTTTCGGCATAAGGAGAATCCGATGGCAAAGAGAAGAAATGTTCTTGCCTTCGATTCGTGGATCAATCCAGCTATGGAAAATGTGGGTTTAGGTCGTTTAAGCCTTGTTTGTATCTGTAATTCCGCTGAGCAAATTGTGAAGCCTGGACAACGAGTTCATGAACCCACAGGAAAATGGGCTGAACAAAGTTGAAAAAATGGTAGCGGGGAAGGAGCACAAATTTCCAGGCTTCCTGGAGCTGGCTTCCCGGTATTTCATACACTGTATGGCCACGACAAAGGAAATTATTCCACTACAAAGTCTTATTTGCACAATGCATATAACGTTGGAATTTTCGACGACACGAACAATCTATTAGACAACCGTCCCTGAAAAATTTATAAACTTTTATTGCATTTTGAGGGCTGGTCCGCAGAGGGGATCCGTACGGGTAGTCCGCGAACCCTGTGCGTAGTGTAGTGGGGGACAACACAGACCGGGCGTCAGTGTTTTCGGGTTACCCTGATGTTATTATGTCAGCGGTCACCCCTCATAATTAATAATAAACTTCATAAGCAAGGGCAGTTAGCACGTTTACGAAGGTTATTTTTTCGGTTTGCTTGCGGTAAGCGCGGTAAGGTTTCACTCAGTTTTGCTTGTAGTTAACTTAATTTCGCTTGCGGTAAGCTTTATTTGTGCATTAGTTAACTCTTATATTAATTTTTATAAAATAACTGAGCCACTACGTGCGCGCGCTCTCATTGGTCGATAGGTGTGTTAAGATGAGAGTATGTAAACACAATTGTGACGTTTCAGATTTGCGCGTATTTTTATGAATTATTTTATAAAAGTAATAGAGCACTTTTCCGTGTTTCCAGAGCCTCATCTTAACACTCGGAATGTTGGGAGAATTCTCGAAAGTTATGCAAACCCTCGACTACGTCTCGGGTTTGCATAGCTGTTTCGAATTCTCCCAACCCTCCTCGTGTTTAGATGAGGCTATGTAAACACGGAAATGTGCTCTATTGCTTAAATAGTACTGTTCACTATAAATACTAGCTTAAATTTCAGTGGATCTCGTAGCCCCCATCACGGTGGTACATGTACAATGGCTAGGTAGACCGCGTCGGCCGGGGTTCGATGCCCAGACCATGCATGATTTCTTACTTCTTTTTCGCCGGCTTAACTTGTAAAACAGAGTGTCGAGGAAGATTGTTGTGGAATGTAGCTTCAGAGCAGTACTCCGCAGTTTTCTGCGCATCCCCAGTAGCCCTACTTGCGGGCTCAGGTTATAATGCAAGCTAGCTCAAGCTGAAATGGTTCGCAATGGTCGGAAAGAGCTGCGGACTGTTATAAGGTACACGAGGATGCAGCTCGGTTGATTTATTAGTACTTGGGCATTTCACTATTAAGAAAACAGGCCTTTCCCCTCCTGCTGAAAGGCTCTCTTGTTTATGTATTCAGTGGGTTGCTTATAAACATGCAATTTGTAAAGAGATTTTGTGGGAAAAACGTGTCTTCGATTCGAAATTTCTTGTGTACCGCGGGTAAATAAAAAGGTTCGGAAACCTTCTTTAGCTAGGTTAAATTAGTTCAAAACGAATTGAATTCCAACGAAAACAATACACCAGCTTTCCATTATGACGTTAGAATGTTGCTGTTAACCGGGAAAATTAAAAAAGCAAAGAAAGTTCGTAGCTTCTTTTGTTTAAAAGATCGACAAAATTCCCGTCATTTTTTTCATTTTTGGGAGACTGGCGCGCAGGAAAACTCGCGCATGCTTATGACGTTTTCACGCTATGAAGCTTTAACTGTATTGTATTTCATCAGCGCTCTCATTTCCGTGTGCACACGTGCAATTTTGAACATGCTTACTTATGAAGCATAGTTCACACGATAACCACCTTTACAGCCAGGATGCTTGTCTCTTGCAGTTATGACCAACCTAACCATACTCTGCGAGACCCTCACCTTTCCCTCGCCTTCTTACTACCTCTTTGTCTCCCACCGTTAAGGCTGGCTAGCATAAGCATAGCAACACATGCAGCTGCAGTAACTATAGCGCTCCCAAGTAGCACTTTTTGTTTCCAAACAAGACGCGAATTTAGCAACATTTTAACCCCGCCAGTGAATGTTGCTTAT
>JAHPZR010007511.1:2500-12500 GCA_019787425.1 Platygyra sinensis | reverse complement strand
AAATTCGTTTGTCAGATCAAGAAGGAAACAGCATTTTTAAATGTAAGATGCAATTTGCAGATCATTATCCAAGAACTTTGTAAATTGAATAAGTTGCCTGTGCTAAGATGCACTTTCTAGTAAACATTTCAACGCTGGGCTCAGTTTTGATCCCTTGCTGTCAAGTTAAACTACGAAGTTTTATCGGCCGTCTTATATTCAAGCCTGCGAACATCAGCTCTCTTAGCTCACTCCTAAAATAAATGCTAAGGACAGCGGACACTTAAAGCCAGCCTTGAGGGGAAGTGTTTAAAATAAAATAAATTTAACACAGATTGTCGCATGAATTGAAATCCACAGAAGAATCGCTTTATTCCAGATAGGAAGAAATTAACAGCGATCCTGATTTCCACAGATTATTTAACATTACATCATTTCTCAATTAACGGAATAAAAATGATTTTCACAGGTGGGCCGACGTTGTGATGGGTTTTTATTCACCAATATGTTAGATCGAAAAAGTGCCTTTATCTTTGTTAATATTAAGTCGAAATTTCATTCAGAAACTGAACGAATTTTGTGAGATCATTGTTCCTTTTAATTGCGTGAGCAATTTAATTTCATCTTCTAGGTAATAAATAGTACATAATTGTGAATTGCCAGCAGTATTCAACAGCACATCATTTTCCAATTTGTACTGAAAATTGTTTTAACAGAAAGTTGTCAAACCATCGGAATAAAATTAACATACTTGGAAATGGACCAGTCTTTTACATGGAGATATGCTTGTGTGTAGCCAACGTATGTTCACATGAGGTATTCAAGATTTTGGCAAGACTATAGACATACAAATGATGAGATAAATTATTTCAATCTTTTTGACGTCTAAGAATTGTAAAATTCAAAGAAAATTTCTACAGCAATGTAAATAATGAGAGGTGTAGTTTCACAGTGTCAAGCCGTGTCATTTCCCTGCATGGTTCAAGAAGGCCACACCGATTGTTATCCTCTGTGCACGAGATTTGCCTTTTCAGTCAACAGATGACACAAATCAAATCATTTCTGAATTCTTGTTACCTTTATACGTTTTCAAAATATTAAATAGAAATAAAGAGAAGTTCCAGTCGGTCACCAACAAAGGGTCAGTTTATTTTAAGATTGTTTGCAGATCCTTAATGAATACATATCATATGGGCCGGTTTTTTTACTCTTTAAACCGTGCTGATTTCAGAACGTGTTGTGAGAGTTGTTTTTTTTTTCAGTCTTTAGTCTGTTTAAACTCCACGAACCTTCGAGGATTACTGATTTGGAAAGAGTCCAGAAATGGCAACCAGCTTAAGCAGATATCAGAAAGAGATACTATGGGTCACAAAAAAACTAAGAAAAACTGTTATGAAGAGATCTTCGATAAGCTGTGTTATAACGAGTGATTTTCCTATTAAACACAAGACATCATACTTTGCACATCAAATGCACCACAGAGAAAACAGGGGAGTCTGATTAAACGAAAAACTGGAGATGGGAGCATCTGAATCGAGTTCAAAATAATTGAAAGTTTTTACTTCAGTAGAATTAAGGTGCCATTAAAGACAGCAGATTAGGTAGCGAAATTCAAGGTTCACATAGTCGCGCATGCTCAGAAGTAGCCCTTAACAAAAATATTCGTGATGCAATACAAGCTTTCTTTTTTGTTAGTTTTGTTTGGCAATTTTTAATCACAGTATTATAAGTTATAGAAAGGAGTCTTTAATTCCGACCTCTAAACGCTCCTCAATACAGTCACTTCATGATTTACCTCGTAACATGAGATATTAAACCCGGAGTGTTAGGAAATGATCACAGACTTTCAAACAACTCAAATCTTTCAGAAAGAACCCATGAATGGACGCCGATTTTGACTGGGAGCTGCGTTTACTAGTTTCGTTTCCTGTTTTGGAGGTGCTGAACAAAGCGGGCAAACGCTTTGTGTTACACAGCAGCCAACAAACTTCCGAGGCTTTTCTCAGTAAAGAGACTGGTGATGGGACAAAAGCCGGGTGGGTTAAAAGCCCGGCAGGAGGTTTTATTACCTAACGGTCTTTTTAATACCTCTAACTTAGTAAGCTTTTTTCGACAACTTGAATTAATTCGCTTTTAGAAAAAAGATATTGAAATTTTCCGGCTCCCGTGATTGCGTACGTACCCAGGAGGAGATGTCCTACGCGCGCAGAATAACAGAGTTCCACAAATTACAATGTCATTAAAATCAAGACATGCCGTGACTCATTGTCGCTCGGTGAGCACAAATACAACCGTATTACTTTTACAGATGTGCCGTTCACTACCCAAGAAAATCGTATTTTGGGCAGTTAGAAGAGCAGAAAATAAACTTTTTTATCTCACTAGGGCATACTATGGAATGAGAAAATTCTATGCACGCTGGTACATCGCTGTCTGAGAACAGTCGTTAAAAATATCAAAAAGAGAATTTTTCCAAGCGGTGACTCCCTATGTATTCAAGGATATTAAATATCCCTTTTTCAATTCCTCATGGATATCACTGACCCGGGCAACTGAATTGAAATGCTTATGAAATAAATACGCTTTTATTTTCAAACACAAAGGATAAATAACCTAGAAACCGCATTCACGACGTTAGGGACAATTAACTAAGATAATTTTTCTCCCGCAAAGAATGATACATTTGAACTTCCCTCCGTCGATAAACTGACAATTTTTTCAGGAGAAAATATTTTGACCGCTATTTGAATTTTCGTCATGGAGACAAGCGCTGGAAATATCAACCACTGCATCAGATAAGGCAACATTGAACTGAACCAAGCCATATGGCACATGCTTTTTGATTGAGAGGAAGGTTAGAGAATTGGCAAATAATTTGCTCTCAGTTGGAGAATAAACATACCAAACTCATCAAACAGAGAAAGAGGGATTGGTTTCTCCTTTTCTTTCTCACTAAACAAATCACAGCTACACCTAAATCGCACTTATCTCCTCTCTAAGGACGTCAGATACCATCAGTTTTCTTTTCATTTATCAACGGAAACTGAAGGGCTTTATCGGCGAGATCAAGATTTTTTTTAAAAAGAAAACATAATTTTGTTTCTGCTCTGTTTTCCGGGATTGTAGCCATTTCCTTGAGGTTAAAGCATGGGAGATTTCTTTCAGTTTGGCAGCGAGTTGAGAACCGCGTAACCGTTCACTGAGATCCATAAAAGGTGCCCGTTTTTCTTTGATTCAAGATCAATAGTGGTTTAACCTAGTCGAAGATAGACCCTGAATTCCTAGTAGTGCTAATTGTGACCTATATAATGAGACGAGCATCGCTTTGGAATGGAGAAATCAGCTGTAGCCCCGCAATTGAAGTATCTCCTACCACATACATATACAGACCAAGAACCACGTGTTTAAACTCTTGTGATTTATTTTTAAACACTTTTTCATTAAATCTTCCTTATAGGCTTTAGCCGTTAAACAAAGCAAGCGAAAAAAATTGATGAAACAAGCTATTCATCACTGAGCTGAGCATGAATCCGGTAGATCTGCATTTGAGCCGACCAAGATGGAAACCACACTTTAACACGAAGCCCCGCTAGCTCGCCGTTCAAAATGAACCACACTTCCTCTCCCGGATCTTTGTCTCCAATCATGTCCAGTTCATAAGAAATTCTTCTCAATACCATCGCTGAGTGCTCCAAAAGTGGAGTCATTATAAACTACTTGATTCAGTTCAAGGCTGCGGACTCCCAGCTCCGGGTGATTAAACCGTCGAATTGAAACGACGAGGTTGATTAAGAAATAATTACGAGCTTATTGTTCCGCAACCCAGTGACCATGTGCTTAGGCCTAAATCTAATGAGTTTATAACAGATCTTAGAGCTTATTCACGGACCGCCTGTATGTAGTTTGTTTTTGTTGACCGGAGTTTAAATAAGTCTTAAAAAAAACCATGTGGCGTGGGTGGTTTGCACTAGGGTTTATCTCTTATGATAAAGCTATATGGCCAAAAATAGAGGGTTGGATAATTCCTTTCGTGGGAAATCTTGTATTGGTGTTAGGTGAGAAGTAGACCCAAATTCAATCAAAACTTGTATCTTGCATGGTTTCGAAGTGAATAAATATTTTGTCCAGTTGAAAAGATGTCTTTGGCTCAAAGAAACTAGAAACTGTCGCCACAAACCATAGTCCCGAAAAAAGCAGGAAAGGAGCGAATTTTGTGGCGTAAAAATCGGAACAAAGCCTAAAGATAGTTTGACTTAAGCCCTTATGTAGCCTACCTAGTCAGACCAAATCATGATCATTTGTTTGATACAAGTGTTTGATTCAAAGAGTGTGCTATACAAACAGAAAACAAATCCTGCTTCAAAGCTGGATTGTTCCTTCATAACGTGAGAAGATTTATCTAGAAAGGAAGAAAGGGAATTAGAAATGAACTGTTATCAGACTAAACAACAGGAAGTCATGTTGTAGTTTGACTGCCGGGGTGTAGTGAAAAACTCTTCCATAAATGTCTCACGCTTCGATTGAAACCTGATAAAGGAAACTATTTTCTCCCCATAGAACTCAACTTTCTATTTACAAAGTTATAACCTCGTAAAGTTAAACAAAAAAGACTTATGACAATCAAAACAACACCTCACGTATCACTAGTTCAACTCCATATGCATTTATTTCTATCGTTCAGACTTCCGATGACTAACGGGCAAAATATTTCACTTTAGTGGACATGGAACATGTCTTGTTCGGTAATTACCGACTTATAGTTACAGTTAATCGTTCTTACATGCAGAGATACCAAGCTAGATTCAAGAAAAATAACCTCGTTTAGAAAGAAATCCAGCCCATAGAACGAGCAAGCATATTTAGAACAATAACACTAGCTAAGAAAAGCTGATGTACTTAAACACTCATCTATAATAGATATACAATGGCAAGATAATTATAATGTCATAGTTGTAGTCTCCAACAATTACAAGCGAGAAAATTTACAATTACTAGGTGTAACTGAGTTTAAAAGAGACTTCAATGACCTTAACACATTAGTAAGCTTACACGCTGAAACATGAAAATGTTTCTACTTTTCCGCCAAAGTCAAGTCCAACAAACACATGTCCCAAAATGTTACAAGCATCACTCTTATTCCGTGTGAAGGTGTCTCCTCGATATCTCTGTTTCTAAAGGCACCATCGTTATTCACTAACCGCTCCACAAAGCTAGTGATATTATAACTACAAGGCGTGGGACAAGATTTAACCTGTGCAACATGAAGTTTCGTTTACGATCGCGCGAGTTCACAGCAATCAACGTGTTGAGTTCATGGAAGACGGCGCTCATTTCAGTTCAATGGACGATGTGTAGGGAGAAGAATTCTCTCTGTTACTGATGCTGAAACCAAGCTCCCTCCATCCTCCACACACTGAATGCATAGCTAAGACGTTCATGTGCGATGAAGCAGCTGCTCGCTGCAGAGTTTGGGTGCTTCTCGTTGTTGCCTAAAACTTGACACAAGAAGTCGATGTATCGTGCGGCTAAACGCAGTGTCTGTATTTTGCTAAGCTTATCTGATGGTAAGGTCGGTATGATTTTCCGCAGCTTATTAAAAGCCTCGTTCAGTGCTTGTGTTCTCTGTCGTTCGCGCACATTGGCCACAGTCCTCTGGTCGCCTTTGCCGTGTCCATGGTCGTCGTGCGTGTGAGAGCCACCATCTTTGCGCTTTGATTTAGAATTGCCTGATGTTCTGTATTTTCTCCTGGGATGACTCATGGTGAGCGACTTCTCGTAATGTGGCAGGCCCATGTTCCAATATCCCAACAACGCACAACTAACTGTTCGATTTACTGAGGGATTAAATCAAGAAGATATACTGAGACAACCTTGTCTGTGAGAGTCGACCCAAGTTCAGGCTCAACCCACCGTCAGTCAACCTTGGAAACTAACGCAACGCCACAATCCCGCGACAGTTATGTACTCGCAGGTTAAAATAAACACACCTATCACCTTACTCTAGCGAGCCGTCAGGTCGTCTAATTATGTTCACTCACCCAATGAACCCTGCCAATGAGATTACAGCGCAAAGTGTCAATGGATACTTCAAATTTAATTAATAGTTGCCTTATCTTCAGTAATTGGCAATAAATGTGATATTTACAAACAGTTTCGGTCCGACAAGGTGAAAAACACCGAACTTAAAACGGGCCGGCACTGGGTGATGAAAATGGCTCAAAGAGAAAACGGAACTGACTGCGTTAAAACACACATTTCTGTACTTAAATTTTCTTAACTTTGCTCTTTATCGTTAGATGATCGAAAATAGCTGTCACAATTTTTCGCCTGTAAAATAGAAATCTACACTTATATCGTCCTTACTTCGCTCCGAGTTCGTTTTAATTAACCTCTGCGTGCACGCTCCTTTGCCGGAAATAGACTCTTTGTCAACAGCGGGAGTCGGTGCTTGAAGTTTGCCGAAAATTCCTAGCCACCTTACAATTGATAGATGAGTCTGTATCAGTTACGATGCTCTTTGAAAGGTCAAGAACGAATGCCCTCACCAAAAGTCTCCAGGTAGAACGAAAACATATCAATGTATATGGAACAAAATCGAAAATGGGAGATTTACTGTTTTTAACTTGGAGAGCTTTATTGCCCAGGTAGCGTTGAGTGGTTGTGATGACAGAAGCGACCTGTTTGTGGCTGATACGGGGGAATTTTTCCGCTCGCCGGTGTCCAGCGGTCAGGAGTTGAATTTCACTTCGTTCGTGCAAGCAATTCATGCTCTCGTTAGGAACTGTTTAGAAAAGCTACCACACTCAAGAGCATGCTTATATAACTTCATATCTGACAAAGGGATGTAATACGGGATTTATTGACTGCTCTTGAGCGCCATTTCTCAACACTAGATTACATTTGGAAAATGCTTTAAAATCTAAAATACACAAGCTTTGTTTAATCTATATGAATGGAATTCAAGGTAGATGCTATCTTTAAGCTCAGAAAGTGCACTCTATTAAAAACCCGGCACATTGTGTGAAAGTGAGATATGCCGTTTTACATGATTCGTGGACTTAATGTCATGGAAGTCACTAGATAAGCGCACCTCGCCTTGCTGGAGCACACAGGCGGTAATAAATAAACTTAAAAAGTGCCGTTTTACTCAGGGTGCCTCATTTTTTTTCTCGTATTTATCAACCAGCTGCTTTAACAATTAGGAAAGAATGCGTTATAACCCAAACAAACCACTGCATTATCGCGGACAGATCATTTGCCAACCTCAATAACCTCAGCTTTCAAGTTCAAAAAATGTCAGTTGACACACTGAACAAATGAAGCAAAAAAGGGTTTATGTATTCTCAAATCAGATAAATCGCTAAAGAAATATAACAGAAGTCTGAAGTAATTAACCCTTGTCTTTTAAGTAGCCGGCGACACATAAAACAACAAAAACAACACACATTTAACAAAACTCTTCTTTGGTGGTTTATTCGGCTTGGAATGCAATACAACAACATTTGTACAGAGTTTTTTGAATACCTATCCTTCTTAACCCGTGGCGACAACGGGGAGAATTTCTTTTCCTCAAGTTTCATTTGATAATAAGAACTGAATCTTGGAGGGTTAAAGTTTGCTCTTTCGCAAATAACGGATAATTCTTGCTACTTTTAATCATTAAGACAAAAATTAAGTAGTAAAGCTATTTATCGAAAATCTGTTCGCCCAGGCAACACATAATTGTCAATGTATGAGTAAATCGATGGTGATGTTTATTATTTTTGGCGTGACTTTGAAACCACAAACAGACTGCTCTCTTCATGAGTGGTCTGAAGGTTCTGAGGAGAAAGTCACATACCTGGAGGGGAGTTGATATTTTGTAGGGTGGACACTCCAGGCCCACCTAGCCTCTTGGGCTTGTGATCGCCAGCATTGAAATTTTTTTTTTTGCACTAAAAAGAGAATTAAAGGATATTTAATACACTGTCTGGTTTCTTTGCCTTGGTACTCTGTCAATTAATCGCTATTGTTGCATACTTTTAAGACTTACAGATGAGCGAAAAACGGCAAACACATAATTGCGAACTTGAACTGAGCTGCCTCTACTGGAATATTTTGGTCTTCCACTTAATAAAATATTATCTAATAGTCTCCAGAGCTGGTATGGGGTTGTCAAAACATTTATATGCAATTTCACTGAGCAGATACAACCCAAACGATGGCTTAAAATACTTTATTTTTATTCATAACATGTAACGCTTGCGTAAATGAACCTTGTGCATGTGTAACCAGATAGGGGCAACTTGGTAGCTGAGAGGGCTTGGTTTGGTTAACACAGGTTGGCCAGTTGGGATAATATAATGACTTTATAATTTGTTATGCACTGAGAAGCATGGCCCTAGACTAGGTCAAAGTTACCCAGTTACACTTGAGGCTGTTCTTAGAGAAAGGGAGATGGTTTATTCCAGTTCTCGAAAACGCACTTATCTGCAGAGCCTTTAACATAAGAGCAAAGAAATGAGACCACGTATTGGTGTGTTTGAAAGAATAGAGTACATGTCTATATAAAGAACGTTATATAAGCATCGCTATTGTACTTAACGAACATCGTTCTAAAACAGTTTAATTATGATGACAAAATATAGACGGCACACTGATCCCGACGGCAGATAGGACCAAAATGAAATAAAACAGCGCCCGTGAAAGGACTAAATTATTTTGAACAAGGGCAATTTTGTTCAAAATAATTTAGTCCTTTACTCCGTTTTATTTCATTTTGGTCATATCTGCCGTCGGGATCAGTGTGCCGTCTATATTTTGTATTCTAAAATTTCTACTGATCCAGGTCTACTAAAGATCCGGCACTCTCATCGGTTTGTTGCTGTGGTTATACAGTTTTTAATTTCATTAATTATGATGAGGTCGTTTTTCTGCTTTGTGGATGTCTCAAGTCTTCATAGCTGAGCACAAGGGCTCTACTAATTGAGGAGACTAAAATATAAGGTTAAATATTTTCCCGGGGGGGGGGGGGTACTCGACATATCCCGACATATACTCACTCGCCGAATTTTTTTTTTCGACCTCGCTGGGAGCCTGTTCGCAGGCTAGGGGAGGTGCGGCGCCGGCCCCTCATACCCTGACCCTGTTTAAGAAAAATATCGCTGATTTTCCTACCCTGTTTAAGACAGAATTCCGATTTTTGATACCCTGTTTAAGACAGATTAAAAGTTGCGGTTACAAATTGTGTGGCTTTCTTGTTGTGTAATCAATGGAAATTTAAGGTGCCTGGTGTCAATGCCAAAGTTAACGGAAGTCGATATTAATTAACAAGAGCTTGTAAAAATTTTGCTTTTTTTGTGCAAGAAAAGTTATCCCGTTTAAGACAAAAATTGATAAACAGATACCCTGATTAAGACAAAAAATGATTAATTCGATACCCTGTTTAAGACAAAAATCCCGAAAAACATACCCTGGCTGGCCGCACGTCCCTATTATTAAGCCCTTATCAGGGAGTACCCCGCTCAGGAATCTTTTCAACTAAGATTTAGTTAAGAAAATAAAGTTAAAGTTAAATCCAAAAAACTAATTGATTTGTTAATAAATACTGTCATAATATTATCACCCAATAATTATTTCAATAACTAACTACGTAGACGAACAACAAGAACAAGTCATGCATCCGTCATCCAACAGATAGCTAACGTCAAACTTTCTACAGCCCTGGTCAAACGGACGGCTGCAAGTAGTCGCAAGTGAACGCAAGTTGAACTTGCGTAGAGGTAGAAAGTTATGTTGAATGGCCAAACGGACCCGAAAATTTCCTCGCAAGAACACGCAAGTCGCAAAAAAGCCATTTCAAGGCAGACTTATCCTGTATTTCATTGGCTAATAACAGGTTAATGGACGTCACTCAACTTGCGTTGACGTGGGTTGGGTCAGTGGCCAAACAGTGAAAAAATTGCTTTGATTTGCGTGCCAAATTTGATCTCAACCAAAGTGAGCGTAAGTCATCGCAAGTCAACGCAAGTGCACGCAAAGC
>JAHPZR010007510.1:27500-29108 GCA_019787425.1 Platygyra sinensis | reverse complement strand
GCTACTCTACTCTACTCTACTCTACGCTACTCTACGCTACTCTACTCTACTCTACGCTACTCTACGCTACTCTACTCTACGCTTCTGTAATGTGCCGTACTCTACTATACTACACTCTATTTTTTTTCTACAATACTCTAGTGTACTCTAATCTACTTTACTGTTCGCTTTTGAAATTAAGTTAGAGACAACATGTACCGTTTTTGTATCGAGTTACACAAACACGGGTGGTAATTTTTGATAACGCAAAATTCTGAGGGAACACTAGCCGTAGGCGACTTTTTCCACATCTTTTGCGAGTCCTTCCAGACTTTCACGAGTGTCTGTATAACTTTACAGAAACATGGAGTATATGTGTTCTTCTTGTCTTTAGAAAACCCAAAAGGAAAACAACTTGTTATCTTTCATTATCAATATGTAAATTGTGTATGCTTGCGCCATCACTACTTCAATAGCGCGCGCTAGTTGTGTGTCTTTATTTACTTATACAAACTTGAGTCATAACCAATCAGCCATTTTGCTTTCTTAGGTCTGTTTTCTAATTTACTATACTATTTATCACTTTAAGCTTCGCGACTCTACTGTACTTTTCTCTACTCTGTACTGTTTTGCTCTAATAGATTTCGGTATTATGATCTTTCATTAATTATAAGGCATGGAGATACAATAACTTGTATTTTTTATTCCTTTTCACATTACAATACACAGTATATTTAATGAAGTCTTGCAATAAAATAATTGCAACTGTCAGGTAATTTTTTACCTGTTTGCTGCTTTTTGTAATCGTAACATGAAATTATTGTGCACCAAAATAACGCAAGGCTAACTGGCTACTTTGCACGCATTTGACACATATCATTCCTTTATTACGCATTTGTCAAAGTTATTTTCCTTGAATATTTCACCACGCAATGTTATAAACCTTTGATGTAGCTCATTAAGCGACAATTGCTTCCACTTTTTTTTTTTAGATAATACTACATTTACTTGTCAGTTACTGTACACTTGGGACATTTATATCCCTCCTTTATCAACTTCATAGAAAATACAATAGTCCCAGAAAATATCATTCTGGTGTCTATGGATGTAACCAGCCTGTACACAAACATACCGCAGGAGGAAGGCATTACTACTGTGTGCAATGCATACGAGCGCTTCCATAACAACAGGCCTCCTATTCCAACCCACTTCCTCATAGATATGCTCAGAAGCACTTAGACTTCTTCGAACTAACTCCTCAAAAAATTCTTTTGAGGATAATATCAGAGCATTCAGATCACGCCTTCATGTGAGAGGTTACCCAGATAACCTGGTTAACAAAGTTCTCTCAGAGGTGAAATTCGAAGAGAGAAAGCCGGCACTCCTACAAAAGATAAGAGCGCACAAAAGAATTCTGCCTTTTGTCACACAATACCACCCAGCGATTACAAACCTAAAGAATGTCTTAATGAGCAAATGGCATTTCATACAGAATCACCCTTCACTGAGTGAAATATACAGAGATCCTCCCATCATCTCGTACAAAAGGGGTAAATCGCTCAAGGACATACTCGTTAGATCTAAACTCTAGAGGCAAAGAATCCGCACTTGCGAACAGCGGGAGTCGTG
>JAHPZR010007510.1:0-22500 GCA_019787425.1 Platygyra sinensis | reverse complement strand
AATTAAAATGTATGTCGTAATAATTATGCCAGAAGTCTCAAATTGTAATTTATGCAAGTTTCCATTAAGCAGCAGCTGTTTTAAAATACTCACTTGTTTTGAACTCCTCTGAGATAAGCGAAGAGTTGTTCTGCTGTAAGTTGTGGCTGACCTGGCCCAGAGAACAGACCAAGCATCCTGGACAACTGGCCAACCTGGTGAGGAGTAAGAGCCCCTGGGGGTGGGGGTTGATCATCACTGTCTCTTTCTCTCCGGGGTGGGGTGTGTGGTGCTACTTGTGCTAATCTTGCATGCGGTAATTGAGATGGCATCTGTTGACAGTGGAAATGCAGACAAAACTAGTTTTCAATAACATAATATTGTTTCAGATTTGGTGGACATAGCAGTGATTATAGAAAAAAGTAAAACCAGGTAATATGCTTTTCAAGTGCATTTCTTCATTTTCAAATATTCATGCCAAAAACTTGTGATTTAATATGTGATGACTTAATTACTCTCAAACTGGCCCAGTATACTTTTGAAACACTATGTTGTACAGTGCAAAGTGAAAAAGCATGAATATAATCTTGAATTATTCACAGGGTATTGTTGCCTTGCTAGACAAAACCAATCTGATGTGAAATGAATGAGCCACAAGCCTGGGGTCAGGTGATTTATATTCTACAAATTATCTGATTGGCAGTGGAGAATTAATCAAAAGTGCTCACACCTTTTTTATTCCCACAGTAAAATGTCTTGAATTAGACTTGGAAATTCTCAAGTTTTCAACATTTTTATGATGGCCGAGATCTTGTTCTAAAGATTTCAATTTCTGTACCACTGTCTATCAACTTTATTGGTCTCATAAGCAAAATGCCAGACAAAACAGTGTTGAGTAATTGTTGGTACATGCAACCATACATGTACATGTCCAAGATTTCACTTGGATCATAACGTTTAAATCATTAATCAACTGTTCCTCTTGAGTCAATCTGCAATCATTTGACTGTGTAATATACAAGCCAGAGAAGTGTTACTGTACATCTGCATATATATCTGGGATCAAGGCAATCATTGAGACAATCTTGAATATTAAAATATTTAAACCAGTACCTGACTTGTAAAACCAACATCTCTCCTGGTGTGTACTGGCATGTTGAATGTACCTGGGTTGACTGTGGTCTTTGTGAAGGCAGGTTGTGTTGGTGGAGCTTTATGTTTCACATCCTGTACAAATGGAATGAAAATTCAATATAACATGAGCACAACCTGCTACAAGGATTTTCTGGTCTCGGGGGAAGCATGGTGGCTTCATGGTTAGTGCACTCATCTGTGGATTGAGTGGTCATTGTTTGAGCCCTGGGCGGGGACATTGTGTTGTGTTTATTACATTTATACAGGATAATAACCCCTATCAGTGTTTATTACACTGTGGGGTTATCCTGGATAAATATCATTAGCATTATTATTCTTGTCCAAGTACCTCTCTCTACCCAGGTGTATAAAATATGGGCAAACTTAGTGCAGGGGTAACCCTGCAATGAACTAGTGTACACGTACATACATTTTTGTATCCCATCAAGGGGGGGGGGGGGGGGGAGAGTAGAAATACTGCTCTAGTTACTTCATGCTACAGAAACTGGGATAAGCTCTGGAATGATGGGCCATTTGGCTTGTATGCAGACTTGACCTTAAAATATTTTACCATGAAAGCCATCCTGTCTGGTTACCAAGGTGAATGCCTACTCTGGAAATCAAAGATTTTTATTTTCAAGAGATGCATGTAACTGCAATCAAATGGTTTACTTCTACACAGCAATTTTTAGACAAAATTCATCTCGAGAACATTTCAGTATGGCCATAATCATCATCTCTGGTATTAACTAAACTAATTTGAAACAGTTGATCAGAAGTAAAATGAAACCTGCATCATTTAACATTCCTTACAAATTGCTATGTTTAATCAAAACCAGGATGAGTTGCTGAATCAACCAGACCCTGATACTTTGTAACTAGCCATGTAGTTTGCTTGGCATGGAGATATATTTTCAAAAATATATCAGATAATAATCACACTACCTGATAGGACTGACTACTTGAGCATGTGGGAGGGTAGACTGGGGTGGTCAGATGTCTTTGTTCAAACTGATGATCTGATTGGATAGGAGATATGACTCCTGACGATGAAGATCCATCTAAGGGTTATACAGAAGGAAAACTTAATTTAGTTGTGGTCATTATTACTAGCAGACTATTTACCTGGCAAGTTTTGTAAAGACACACCATGTGTTTGATTACTTTTAACAGCCCATGGCAAAATTATTGACAGTATAACAGGACTGGAGATGATATCAAAATTCATTTGATAAATGGACAAAGAATTTGATCATATATATATAATGAAATGTTGCCAAATGATAAGCCATCCTACCAAGTATGAATGTTTTGAGAAAAGTGGAAAGACAGACTTGTGCAAACGGCAAAAGTTTATAGCTTATTATGCTAAGTGAAATAAACGGATTTGCACAAACCTCGCACTTCAGCAGTCGAAGGAATCAACATCAAACCGTTTGGGAGGTGGTCTTTTTCCTGGAGCAACATGACACAAAAATAGGTGCTTTCAAAACTTGGAAGACTTAAAACTGGGCTAAAAATTAACTCCAGTGCTTGGAGGCCAGTCGGTCCAGTTTCCATGAATTCTTAGTGGCCCATCTCAAAATGAAGTAGCCCCTGATTTCCTCTGGTTTAAAATGAAAAACTTAAATAAACGCCCCATGCGGCTTTTAAACGGAGCATTAACTAAAAGAATTTCACAACTGGTGTTTCACATAGACATTTCTTTGCAGCTACAATGGCTTTTACGGATTTGTGATTATTCGATTCCTTGCGCAGCTATATGGACTCCAACTTAAACTGGCCCTTTGCAGAGGTAAAGATGTTGTAGCTTACTGTTGCATCCACAGCTGCCGCCTCAACTGAGCAAACCATCACATTAATTTTTGTAATCGTCCAAAACTAGCCATGTCCTCCATTATTTCCAACTGTTTTGAAATGCTCGCTGCCTTTAGTTCTTTTCGTAATTTTTAGTACTTTCGGAGACATCTTCCTTACTTTTCACTTTTTTTGGCGGTGGCTCACAACCGGGGAGGACTCTCCACATTTTTGTCTCAAATCTTTATTCCAATCTTGGTGTAAAGTCTGTTCTCAAAGCAAAAACTCTGGGTAAGTCCAGAGTCACGTGGCAATCACAAAATCAGAATGGCGTCCATATGTTTGTGAATTTGGATCGCTCGTGAAGTCACTGTTAAAACGGTTTGGAATTTCCACCTTAGAACTAAAAATTCACTAAAATTGGTGATCTTAGAGTCTAAGCAACGAAATGAAGAGAAAGGTAGTCCAATTAAACTACATATTGAGTTTTATTTTTAACTTTGTGCTTCGCGTTTACATTGCAACTTTTCAAAATTCTGTAGCATAGTCGTACATTGGGCGTTCAAACCTTAACTTTTGGTGGCCCTGGTCAGTTTTAACTCGCCACTGGCGACCGTGCGACCGTCAATTTTTAGCCCTGCTTAAAAGTGAATTTAGTTAATGTACAGTACACTCTCATAGCATTCTAGTAGGTGTCTTTCTATCAAAGTAGTAAGAGTGCAAAGACTAGCTAGGTAGCTGAGTTCTTTGGAGGGAGAGAAGGAAGGCAGTTGATTTAGCACTCTGAGAACCAGCTTCCCATCAACTATGATAAAGCCTGCAATAGCAAGACTTCAATAGATACTAAAATATTCTCATCAGAATGACATGGTCTGAAATTAAAGTTATGCAGCTTTCTACCATATCTCACAGCCAGATGGGTGTCCAGGCATCCTAAGGATAACCACTTCCTGAGGAAAATTGTTTTATTTTTCATACATTTCCTTATAAATTGTTTATTTGAGCAGGCCCTACATTTTGCACATCCACTTTCCAAGTTCTGGCTAAGAGCTTGTTTCACAGTCTTCCTCAGCAAAATGAGCTCCACATTGTCACAAGGCTTCAGGTATATTCAGTTGCATGATAACAAGTGGTTAAACCTGATTGGTGATCTCTATTTAAAGTTGGGCATTGGTCTCTGATGTGGATATACAGTAATGACTGGTCCTGCAGGAAACAGTGAGCTTTGTTTCCCTGAGACCTTCAATGTTCCCTGGGAAAAAGCTGAGGGGGTTTCCTGCAAGACCAGTCATTAAGTCTTTTGTTATACCTTCCAACTCATAAAACAGAAAAAAAACTGCGAAGAAATAGTTTGCTTTATGCCAGCTGGAAGGAGCATGACCTGACCACAGGCGAGTCAAAAGCTCAAGTTGTTTTTTTTCCCTAGGGAGTTAGTGAGTTTTGACCCACAACATGTGCCACATTCTCCTCCAATCAGAAAACTTATTTGAGTTGGGAGGTACAACATATATACTGGCACCTGCCAGTTACAGTGTGTACCTGGTTACAGTTACAGTGTGTACCAGTGTGTTTAATTTAATACCTCATAATGTTGATCTCCAGGTGATCTTTGCAGAAGCTAAAGAAAGAGAACAAAATAAATAGTAAGAGTTCTATGAGAAAAACAAGTTGGAAAAGCTGACTCTTGTTTATTATCTTAATTAAAGAAATTACCATTTTCACATAGTGATTTAACTCTGCCTGGCGTAACTCCTGCTCTTGAAGTTTTTCTGAAATAGTATCCTCCGTCACAGTGGCTATAGGTGAAATGTGGCTGTTGATAAAAAGATGCATAGATCTTAACTTTAAAATTTATGAAAAAAAAACCACATTCATGAAAACGGTAATAGTCTTAAAAGTTTGGTACAACATGGAATTTCTGTTTATAACATCCTGAGCTTCCAATACTCACTGAAGGATTTCAACCTTAAAAGAAGTTGTTATTTCATAGTACCAATGGTAGTAGGTCACCTTGGTTGATGTGTATCATGGGGATATACTGACAGCAATGTGTTGTCTGTCTCAAGATCTTGTTCTAGCAGGGTTCTTTCCTTATCGTCGGTAGCGTTGCTGTTGATTACAGACTGAAATGAAAATAAATTGTGATTGATTTTGATTCAGTAATACCAAGTTAACAAGCAAGCATTGACCTTTTCATGAGCAGAACCTTAATTGAAGAAAAGGAAAGAGACTAAGTTTTAAATTAATTAATTATTATCTGAGTTCAACATATTTTAATTTAATTAAGTTAGTTACAGCCATTTGATGTGGATAGTTAGGAAGAAACAAAGCCTCTGATTTAAATGCTGAACATGGCTTAGGCCAAAGCCATCTTGATGTAACAAAACTGCTGAAAACATGAGTGATCCTAAACATTTCTGAGGCGACAATAAAAGCTAATGTCAGAATTACCCGATACTGTGCAGTACCTGACAAGCGGGCAACATAGGCTGGCCCTCATAAAGTGATCAAAATCCACTTTTCTTCAAATTGTGCCACTAATTTATTTACTAGAAGTGCTGACTGGCTGTTGGGATTAGGACTGGAAAATTACCTGACCTCTGATGATACTTCTGTCATTGTCAAGAACGGCATGAAGAGGGAAAAACTCAAGACCACCAGCAGACTTGTCATGCGATAACACCTCATGCCTTTCTGAATCGCCGTTCATGCTTAGATAACTTGTCGAGTACATTCCACTGTCGGTGTGTGAGGTATCATGGGTTACATTGTGCACTGGTCTAGAATAGGAGTGGAGACTCGACAGTGGTTTCTCTGATATTTTCTGTTGTTGTTGTTGTTGTAGTTGTGAGGATGGAAACAGAGCTGCTGTGATTGGCACTTTATCAGGCTGGTGTTCTGTATCTTTTCCCCACTTAAAGGATGATGAGTCTTTAGTAGTGTTCTTCATGAAAGAGCTATGATCTTGGCTAAACTGAAAGGAAGATGTCTGAAAGATATCACAAAGAAAACCTGGGTACTGAGCCGGGGTGCTGAGACAAGCTTTTAAAGCTTACTGCAGTGTGTTTGAAGATTCAAAACCACAAGCCAACTAGTGAAACAAACATCCTTTCTAAAGTAGCTAAATGATTGTATTAATAACAGAAGATGATCAACAGAGTTTCCTGGGTTTTTGACAGTGAAGTACAATGTATACTGTACTACAGTCTGTCAATCAGAATTTTAGGTATACGCTCAAACAGCATCACCTTCACTTCTAAGCATTGTATTTATTATTCATAATTAAATTATAACTTCAAAGAAACAGGAAAACCTGTATCCAAACAACAAAAATGAAAAGCCTTCTGATAAAACTGCAGTATGACTGGTAGGATGTGAATGTTTAGTCACTGTACTCCACAGTATTTTACACACTGTAGGACTGTCAATGGCAGGACTCAAAAAAGTGCTCTCCAGTTGTCCAGGACAAGTAGATTTTCCTGCTAACTGGGTAAGTACACTTGTAGCTGTTCATTCTCACTTGTCCAAGGCGGAGGGATAAGGCAAGTTATCTGCCAACAAAATCACTGAAAGAGCAAACCATAACTTGCCCAGGGAGAGCAAAATTTGAGAGATATTTGTCCCAAGAGCAAACTGTAATTTAAGTATACAATCCCTGAATAAGGGCCAAGTATGTTTGATGGGTCCTAACTTACACCCACACAGAAAACTGCTCTTGAAAGTCATCCACCAAAGATGAAAAGCAGACGTCAAGATTTAACATCTAGAAAGGAGTTCTGCTCTGAGGATACAGGTTATTTCTTTAACTATGTTTGCTGGGCGAAGTAATACACATGTACTTTTTGAATTATTAATAATAATTGATTTGAAATACCTGTTGTGTTCCAGATAAGCCTGGGGAATGCGTAGCAGCACTAGAGTTCAACAGCTTAATGGCTTCATCACAATGAGCCTGCATCATTTGCTGCAGGCGAACTGACAGCATCTGCCTGCAAAATAACAAACATTTAACATACTGTACGTGGATGATTTAACTATCACTCGAGAATGATTTAATCTGCTCATGATTCACCCATGTATACAAACTCAAAAACAAATGCAAAAGTATCCAGGATATCTTATACAAACAATAATTGTAACAATGCAGTCTCAAGATGCCAGTGACGTGACTGTTATATCATTAAGTAAAGTCTGCATACGAGCCAAGTGGCCCATCAGGCCGGAGCTTATCCCGGTTTCCTTAGCATGAAGCGACTGAGAGTATTTCTACTCCCCCCTGGATGGGATGCTAGTCCATCGCAGGGTTACCCCCCAGCATTAAATTCACTGGTACCCATATTATACACCTGGGTGGAGAGGGGCACTGTGAGAGTAAAGTGTCTTGCCCAAGAACACAACACAATGTCCCCGGCCAGGGCTCGAACCCGGACCAGTCGATCCGGAGACGAGCGCACTAACCATGAGGCCACCACGCCTCCCACCTATTCAAGACAAAAATATCCTCTGTCTTATATGTTTTCACAATCAAAGCAGTAAAGTTTTAATGATCTCTAGAGAATAAATTGAATTTATATAGTTTAACAACACCAGTTTATTTACCCTAATTTTAACAGAATCAGATTGAAGTACCTTTCTTTTTCCATGTACTGCCTCATATTGGAAAGTGATGCCATCTTTTCTTGAAAACCATTTATTCTAGAGAAAATATCAGCAAAATAGCACAAACGTTTAAGAACATCACATCAAATTGTAGAAAAAGCACTTAATACTTGCAAACGTGGACATAAATTTACCAAATATTGACAAAAATTGTCAACTTTTTACTACACTGTTTCCAAAGTGGTTTTCATTTGAGTGTTGAAAGTTAATTGGTTTTGCATATCACTGTGCTGGATGATAAGCTGAAAATTGCCACGCTACTTTTACATCCAGTCACAAGAAGACCAAAAAAAATTAACCAGTCATAACTTGTTTGCACGCAATTTCCTGACAGTGTGCTTTGCATCAGCTACAAGAAATAACTTCAAGTTTTGGTCCACTGTACTGTTTGTGTGGGAGGCATGGTGGCCTCGTGTTACTGCGCTCAACTCTGGAGTGAGCGGTCCGTGTTTGAGCCTTGGCCGGGGACATTGTGTTGTGTTCTTGGACAAGACACTTTACTCTCACAAACGGTGCCTCTCTCCACCCAGGTGTATAAATGGGTACCAGGGAATTTTATGCTGGGGGTAACCCTGTGATGGACTAGCATCCCATACAGGGGGAGTAGAAACACTCCTAGTCGCTTCATGCTATAGAAATCAGGATAAGCTCTGGCCTGATGGGCCACTTGGCTCGTATGCAAACTTTACCTTGTTTGTGTCCTTTGTGAAAGGCTAGGGTGATTACTAAATGGTTTTGGTTTTAGAACACTTAATTGAAAAGCACTCTAAACATCTGTAGGTTTTAATATGAGACAATGCAAAATTGGACTCCGACTGTGCATACCTTTCTTCATATTCATCACTTGTAGACTTCAGCTTAATGTCCTTTTGTTTCAGCTCCTGCAGAAAAACTGTGTGTTAGGTACTTTTTCAGTTACAGTGCATAATGGTTTCTGACGCATATCACCATGTACTCAAAAACTATTGTAGGAACCATTAAAGGGATACTCTCAAAACATTTCTTTGTATTTTTGATCAAAACAATGCTAAAGTATTGACTGTAGGTACTTTTAATTAGCTCTTTTAAACCTAGAACGTCAAGGTGACTAATTGTTTGACGTTTGAAAAAAATTTTCTGCAATTTTCTTGTGACAATACAACAGAATATGGAAAAAGTCTGGCAGACTTTTTTATGGTCTTGTGTGTGAACATGCATGATAAAAGTTGATGATGGCAGACTTTTTCAATTTGACATAATTTGTAACCTTGTATATACATCTAGATGTACCTCATTTTAACTAAAATGTACTTTTAATTAATAGCTTCAGAATACCTGGGAATGTATAGTATTTTCTGAATAAACTAGACCATTTTCTTTTAATTAGGTCGCCATCAATGAAAATTTGTCTTCTAGTATTTGACTTTTGAGAAGTACCCCTTTTAAAAGAAACTGGGCAAAGTCTCAGGAGTCAATTTGGTGAGCATTTGCGAAGTGTACGCAACAACACCCCTGGATTTCCTGTGGCGCAACATAATTCAACTCCACCGGTCACAGTATTACAGATGTCCAGGTGCGAGGTACGCGTTTGTGTTGAGGTTCCAACATCCTCTGCAAACAACTGGAAATGAGACTACTTTTTCAGCTGGGGACCGTGCAGCCAGATGGCCTCAACATCAATAGACCTCTTTAGCTTGGGCGGTTTGTTTTCCCATTGTAGAACACGTGGTATTCTCTGGAGAATTTTTCTTTTGTCCATCTTAAAATTATTCATTCATATACACAGGACTATTTGAAAATTTGAAAGCAAGAATTCTCAAGAGTATCATCACGTGGTCTACAATGGGAAAACAAACCGCCCAAGCTAAAGAGGTCTATTTCAAATATGTTTGAACTGTGTACGCGCTACTTTTTACGCGGGCGTACTTCCCTTAAACGTAGTCACAAATATATTGCGTATTTCAACGGTTATTTTTCACACTGAAGAAAGGTTATACACCCGAAACGTCTGTGTTAATAGACAATTTTGACACTTTTTGATAACTATTTCTTGATATATCAACTTAACCTTTTACTACCAAGTGTCACGCATCACCAACGACTTTTCAGTCCATTTATATGAGTACACCCTTACTGTTAACTACCTCATGAAATTTGGCGAGCTGCTGCTCAAGGTCTTCCTTGTGTTTCTTATTCATCTCCAGAAGCTATCAAAAAGATCAAGAACATAACTGTAACATGAAAATGTGATTGTTCACTTTAACTCTTGACCAAGAGCAACCAGAGATTATGATTAATACACAGTCAGGTGACTAACGTCACCAGGCCTCATTGAAAACAGGGACCCGCTATTCTTTCTGACTCTGTAGGATTCCATAGGTGAATTTTTATTTCAGGTTGTCATTTATGTATGCAAATTAGGAGTATTTAAATGCTAATGGTTTACTAGCGTGCACGCCAGTCTTTCAACGTTTGCTCTAGCTTCAAGTTTAATATTATTGCAGAATCTATATTCTACCTAGCTTCACCGTCATTGCTACAGTCAGAAAACATTTGTAAGTTGATATTCTGTCCTGTAATTTTATTATCACTCCTTTTCTTTCACATATTTTTATTTATTTGTTTTCCTAGTCAAACCTCGCTCGATCAAGCAAGCAAGCACCACTGAATATACATCTTCAGAAGCAAACTACTATAAAGCCTGAATCATTTCCTTTTGTTAATTATTAAATACCTGTTTTCTGTGTGATTCTCTTATGTCTGTTTCTGTTTTAGACATTTGCTCATGTATCTCCTCCAACCGCTCAGTCATCTGTTAAAAGTAAAAAACGAAAAATAGCTAAAATTTAAAATCTTGGCAGATAAATAATTTATCTGCTGAACTACAACTATTGTTAGTAGTTCAAATGGGTCCCAAAACTGATCCATGGGTAAACTGAATAATTTTCCCAAATAATTTTTGACTTAAATTTAAGCAGTTTCTGAGGTTGTATAATATTGTTAACTCTTATGAAGTAAATTGCCAACCTCTCTCTCCAGTTCAGCTTGTCTCTCCGTCTCTTCTTTGGTTCTGTTTGCTTCGTGCTTAGCTTCCATCAAACGGAGCTCCATCTTTAAGCTCTCCTAAAAAGTTTACAATGTAACATTTATTTATAGATCCTATGATGTTATGTAAGTTTAATAATAGCCCTTTTCACAGTTAGCTTTCCTCATTTGCATTACAATAAAATCTAGCATGTATGTGAGGCAATTTCGGGCTATTTTGCAGTTTTAGCCTGAGATTGCCTCACATTCACGTTGGATTACATTGTAATGCAAATGAGAAAAAATTAACCATGAAGAGGGCTATTATTGTCTAGAGTCAGCCTTGATGAGCTTCAACATAAAGACCAGAAAAATTAGTAGAATGTAACTTTAGATGGTCTTCAAGTTATCACCTGTTTCATTTGTAAACTTCAGATAAAAGAGGTAGTTACCTATGGCAAAGATCAACTTATTGCCTGTAAACTAAGATTTTGCACAAGATAAAAAGTCGTTCATTACAAGTTGTTCCATTTGTAACGCGCACGGGCAACAACTTTCACTCAAAGAGTCCAACAGCTAACAGTTTAATTACTTGCCTCCCAGCGTTCAGCTTAACTCCACATGTCAAGTCTACTAGAGCACACACACTACTACACAATGCGAGTCTCTTATATATCCTGTATTACGAGTACATTGCGCATTCATTACTTGCCATAACTGTCTTAGCATTTATGTGAGCATCACATTCAAATACAACCGTTATAGCATCTTAGCTCGTGCAATCACGCTACACATTATTAATAACTACAGGAGCCTAAGAAATAACTATAAACTGCTTTCAACTCAGTAAATCACTATTGAGTTAGAATGTCAAATGACTACCTTTTCTCTATTGCTTGTATCAAGTTCGATTTCAAGACGCTGCACTTCTTTTTGAACTGATGCAAGAACAGCTTGGCCATCCTAAATAATTAATTTAAAAATTATTAAATTACTAATTATAAATAGTTTATCATGGCTGTCAATAAGGGCTGTGACCCATAGCATCTATTTAACATGGCTAAGCATGCTTGATGGGCCCTTGATGCTATGGATGAACCTGCCTGTAGTTGATACAATTCACCCATAAAGTAACCAGTTTGTTACAGGTGTGAAGACCAAGGCTACAAGAGAATCAAAACTTAATGATAACCCTGAGTTTATCATTGCAGTTAAAATCAATGGTAATCAGCTTTTTCAAGCTATGAATAAGTGAATGGACAAGTTCTGACAGGTCAGAGGCTTTAAAATGCTCCATTTAAATTTTAAAGGCACAATTTACCTTGGACGCCTGTATTTCTTTTTGCAGTTTTTCCTGATCAAATGGAAAATTATTGTGTTAACCTTTAGAACAGACTTGTAAGCCTTATTAAGCTAACTCAATTCATGTGATTAAAAATTCAGACTGCATTTAATATCAACCCCACTTCCTGTTATGCACCCAAGCTTGATATACATTATAATCCATCTAACACCTTTACTACACAGTCCTTTCTTTCCAGCAGGGTTGTCAAAAAAAATACACATGTAGATGTTAGTAGCTTTTTAATGTTGGAGTAGGAAGCGGATTTTCTCAATATTTTTCTGAGGAATCAGACAAATAGCCAAGCAGCCAGACAGATTTCCGGCTTTGGCCAGTGGCATGAAACAAAAGCTAGAAATCTGTCTGTGTTCACAGACTACCAGTACTTTGACAACCTTGTTGGGGACTTTTGGTATTTCTGATAAATGCACATATACCTGTTTTCTTTTTTCCCCACTGTATGGGCATTATCAATTGACTGGTTGATTAGATTTTAAAGTATGATCTAATCCCTCCCTAATAACCATTCACCCACTCAAGGTCTTAATTAGATGATTTCAGAACTATTATTTTAAAATTAAATAATTGCTTTAAAAATTCACAACAAAAATAATACTGTACCAGCCTTTAGTCACTCAAGATACAAACAGGCATTCTTAGCTACTGGCATGTGTGCAATAGTCACAAACTTTAATAATCAAAAATATATTTACCTAGTACTTATTCATTATTAGAAATTGATCAATGAGTCAATTAATTAATGCATAAATCACTAAAATATTATATTATTAATACCTTTTCTCTTGCCAAAGCCTTGTTGTGTTCAGCTTCAAGATCATCAATTCTTGATTGGAGTTCTTCAGAAATCTTCACTTGCTACATGTAAATAGATGTTGAAATGCATGACAATAAGAGACTTTGATAAATCACTGTAAAAGGTAATTTGCATGACGATGTCATTTGATTACCACTACCAGCTTTGCAGCTGATCGTTGTGGATCATTCACCTAGCTAGCTATCTTTGCGAATTACTGACTGCTGTGCATTGCTGACTTTTTCTCGAATAGTTGCAGTTTCTTGCTTCCAGCCCTTTCACCCACTTCTGGTTGTGATCTTAGGTAAACATAGGGTTACTGTGCAGGTAAGTAGTTTTCCACTGAACTCCTTTCAGTTTGACGGTGCCAGGTGGCAGTTGCTTGCAGGGGTGGTTCCCACTCCCAGGTTGCCATGGATGCCTCCCTGCTATGTCTGAAGTGCTAGGTTCCCCTGCCAACCTAGCACCAGTTCCCAAGCTCATCTATTGGTGATGAGTCAAAATGAAGATAAGAGAAAAACATGACATTACACTTACTTCTTTCAAAGCTTGGTCAGATTGAATGTACTTCTCTTCTGTTTCTTCCTTGTCCTTGATGACTTGCATTTTTTCATGTTCAATTTGCGACACTGCTTCTTTTTCTTTTGACAGACATTCTAGTAGCTTGCTTCTCTCCTCTTTTTGTTGTTTGAGCTGGAAATCATTCAAAACTGGTGATAACTCTTAATTTAAACCTGTCAGACACTGTAAGTTACAAGTAAATTAAAATCTTCCAGGTTTGTATTCTCCTTTGATATTGATATTCCATCAGATCATGTATACTATTAAAGGTATCAATGATCGATAGACCCTCAACCAACATCTCAATGGACATCTTGATCAACACTCAATTGTCATCTCGATTGAAAAACAGTCAATAGTTCACCGAGGGTCAATCAACTCAAGCATCTAGCTATAATAGAAACTCGATGGCATGTCTGTGAAAATTAGTAGACTCTCAACTGGCTGTTGTCTAAGATGTTGATCAAGCCTTAAGTACACATAACCCATTTCATCTTTAATTCCATTAGATTCTCTCAGTACTTTCTCTCTCTCTCTCTTTGAAACTCAACTCCTAAAAGGACCAAAGGATCCAATGAGTGCACTTTCAAAAGGTTAATACTACCTGTGTCTGTTTCTCTCTCTCAGCTTGAGCTGCTTTTTCTTGCTCCTTTGTCAAAGCTTCCACAGCTTGTGCTAATTCTTTTTCAAACTGCAACAACATCTGAAACATAAAAATTAACCACCAGGTAATTAAAAAATATGCCATTTGAAATGGCAAGTGAAACATTGCTACCTGAAAATTTAAATTTTGGCATGGTTACCTCTTGTTGTCGTTGCTGAGACTGTTCTGCATTTTCTCTTTCTACTTTCAGTTGATTGATAATGGCTACCTTCTCACTCTCATGTTTCTTCCATCCATCAACAACTTTAGCCAATGTCTGAAACAAAAAAGAATATCAAATCACAGTGGCAAGTGCTCTTACAGTACTACAATTTCTGTAAGTACATATTCATCATCCATTCTATAACTATAGTTATAATCTATTATTAATAATAATTATAATAATTATACTAAATGTGGCTAATGTAATTTAGGCTAAGTTAAATGCAAGACTGGCCAGCAGTATCTCCCAGGGTTCTGGTGCAGGGATGCCAGGGGTTTCGGGCAAGGGGCCCACATGGCTTACAGTTCAGCTTCGGATCTCAAGTCATTCGCGTTTTGTCAATGATGTTGGATAGTTTGCACTGTGCTTTTATTCCCGGCCTTCCCCTCCCCCTTGTCATGGTAAGTATGTGGTAAGTATTTGTGTTTCCACTGACTTGTCAGTATGACAGTGCTGGGTGGGTGGCTGCCACTCACAGGTTGTCATGGATGCCCTAAGTGTTCGGCTCGGTTTGATTCGTGGCCTCACCCTCCTTTTTAGACACCATTCCCCAAGCTCATCTATTGTTGATGAGTTTAATTTAAATAAGATGCAACTTCTTCATAATGTTCAGCAATTGTTGTGCATATATTAAATAACACAATCAAAAATTGTAATTATATTGAAAAGATCAACATACTGTACCCACCAACCTTGTCAAGTTGTTCAATCATTGCATCCTTCTTTCTTTCTGCAGACACAGCGACTGCTAATTGCTGTTGAACCTCAAGTAACTATAAGCAAAGGGTGTGATCTTATTCTTTTTCCAACTATCTCAAACACTGACTTCTTGAGGCAATGGCACAACTCTAAGGTTTGATAAAACTCATGACGTTACACTGTACCAATAATATAGACATAAATTTTGCCCTTTTGTCACTCATGATCAACAGGTATTACATGTCCTTCCTCTGGACACAAATTAAGACACTCACCTTTCCGTGTAGCTCTTGTATTTGCTGCTCGCAGTGCTACAAAAAAATTGAAAATTTTAAACTGACAAAACACTGCACAGTACAAGTAAGAACTTCATCATTCATGAGGTGTGTTTGATGAAGAAATCAATTCTAAACAATTTGGGACTTGTTCTTTCTTTTATTGATATATTTTTAATCTCAGATTTGTACAGTGTAGTACGTACAGAATAGAACAATGCTAGTTCCAGGTCTTGCAGGGCTCCAGAAAAATTTTCAAGGCAGGGTGTCAAAATGGACTTCAGACAGGTCAATTCCCACTGCTTCCATTAAGTCATTATAAATTGACATTAATTGTTACTCTTGCATTCAGTTCCTGCCCTGAGAAATAACTTTATTCTGCACTAATCATTACCATACATTTCTTTTTAAGGTAGCTCTGAAAATTATGTGGTACATTAAGACAACTGATGATAATCTAATTATTATTATTATCACCCCCTTTATTTAACAACTGCTTAAAGATGTATGAGTTAGTGTGCTCTAGATTGAACAGTCTAGCTGGATTCAAGCCCTGGCCGGAGACATTGTGTTGTGTTCTTGGGCAAGACACTTTACTCTCACAGTACCTCTCTCCACCCAGGTGTATAAATGGGTACCTGCAAATTTAATTGTAGGATTAACCCTGCAATGGGACTAGCATCCCAGCCTGGGGGAAGAAGAAATACTCCTAGTCACTTCATGCTACACAAACTGGAGATAAGCACTGCCCTGATGGACCACTTCACTTGTATGTCTAAAGTAGGTAAGGTAGGTAAAGTCTGCATTCGGGCCAAGAGGCCTATCAAGCCGGAGCTTATCCCGGTTTCTGTAGCATGAAGCGACTGGGAGTATTTCTACTCCCCCCTGGATGGGATGCTAGTCCATCGCAGGGTTACCCCCAGCATTAAATTCGACCGGTACCCATTTATTTATACACCTGGGTGGAGAGAGGCACCATGAGAGTTAAGTGTCTTGCCCAAGAACACAACACAATGACCCCGGCCAGGGCTCGAACCCGGAGCGCTCGCTCCGAGAGTCGAGCGCGCTAACCATGAGGCCACCCGCCTCCCACACAAGGAGAAACTAACCTTTCTTCTGAACCGTTCCTTCTCCACCTGATCTCTCAGCAGTGAATTTTCAGACATAAGTGTTTTATCACTTGTAACTTTACTGCTAGGAATTGGTTTTAATCTTCTATCTCCTGAGAACGAGACCATTGTCTGCTGTGTTGATCATGGGATGACATGCCTTGCTCACCAGTTGAAAATGGACCTAATTAATAGTGATAACAGACCAGATTTCTCTGTGCACCTTTTCTTGACTGGTTTTAATTATTAGCTTAAAGTCTTTCATAGTTTTTGTCATGATGATTGTTTAATTCTCTCCTTTCTTTGACAATTAGTAAGCTGTATTTATCGCTCCTTTTTGTATGTTTCGGTGTAATATCAGGTAAGATTAGTCGAGCAATTGTTCATATTTTGGTGAGAGTTAATGAAGCTAATAAAAATACCCATGGTGAGACCAAAATTAATGATCCTGGTATGCCACCAAATGTATTTACTGTACCTGAAATCGGCCACATGACTTAATTATTTTATTTCATGTTAATTGCCACACAAACAGAATTGGAGTACAATGAATAATAAATAACACAAATTAACATAAATGATGAATATGATCACAATATCATAGCCATATCAGGTCAGTGACTATATCCCAGGATATCAGAACAACATACCTCTCTTCTGATCAGCTAATTACAAATTTGGGTACATGGTATATTTTAGTTAAAATAAGCTAACATGGAGTTTAACTCTTTTATCACAGACTAACTTATCACTGTTTTAAAAACAGGCACCCTGAAAAGCAATCTGTGAAAACCAAACCCAAAGAGTTTTCTATACAAGATTTTAATGCAAAGTCAACTAAAAATACCTGGAGCTCAGAAAGTGGGGAAGAGTTTGGCAGCAATCTTTGTAACAAAGATGTAGTTTCAACACTGGCAATGGATTCTTTATCAGCTTCATTACCTTGTGTTTCATAGTCTGTAAAAGTGTTAAACAGTGGTAACTAATTAGAACATAATTATTAAAACACTCTGCATTCCACACTGTAGTCAATCCTATGCAACAAGACTTGGAATAAAAAGAACTCACAAGAATCTGACTTTTAGTTTACATGAACAAGTCATCAAAACATGATTTATAAATTATTAATCACCAATAATTTTTATTCTTAAATAAATAATAGTCACATATTTTTACTACTGTTAATCACCTGCAGTTGTTGTACTTGGTGCTGGTTCATAATCTCCCTGATAATCATTGAATCCTTTACAGTTTTGCAGCATCAGTTGAAGATGTTCTCTAACTTGTTCCATTTCTTGAATATCTGTATTTGTCATGTTGCTTAATTCTAGCACAGGAGAGAACTGAAGACAAAGGTGTAAGGAGAAGAAAAAAGAAACCAGAGGGAACAGAAAAGAGAATTATAACTATCAGGCAACGGAATCAATGCGAAGGAGTAATGGGTTCTGGGCATGATCTGGTAAAAAAAAACTTCAATCAGCCAAGCTCGAGTCTTTGGATATTGTGAGTGTCTACCAATACCCTAGATCCCTAGATCAAGCCTCGGCAATAGCAGGTCAAGGGGAGGGACCCAAGAGACGCGACCCTCCTTATTTTGGGTAAGAAAAAAGAAAGAAAAAAAAAACAGAGAGAAAAGAAAAGCCACAAAGGCAAGCAAAACAAAACCAGCCCCCCACCCACCCCTTTAGCTCAAGGTCTGGATTTGTCACTGCTCAGTGGACACTTGATCGACAACTTGGCTGACACTTGCTCTACACTTGATCAACATCTCCATCACCAGCCTGTTGAAAGTTGGCTTATCTTAACAGTAATGTCATGGAGTGTCGCTCGATACATGTGGGTCGGTCAAGACACTCAGCTGATTATTAACTAGCTGTCGAGCGAGATGTTGATCAAGTGTCAGCCAAGTGTAGGTTGAGTATTGATCAAGATGTCAATCAAGAAGTTGATCGAGGGTTGATTGAGGCTATCGATTGGCATTCAACCACATATGCCTTTAGTACAAAGCCTTCTAGCAGATTTTGTGGTATATGACTGGGTTCATCCATGTCTTAATGATCATGTATTTTTTCATGGCCATCATGCTTTTTGTAAGCTGACAATTTTTCATCTTACTACTGAACAGGGTTGCCACAAAATTTTGAAGTGAATAGCATTATTGTTGGAGTAGACAGCTGATTTTACAATCTTTATTTAAAGAATCAAAAAATTAGCTCTGAAAAGGTAGCCAGTACAGATTATGGGTTGATCATCCAGCCATTCTCCCCTAGAACTTACAATCCTTTTAAGGGCGAGTTTCATGGTTCAGCACCTCTCTAATTAAAATCAAAATACTTTTGTTCACTTTTTATCAGTGTTATTGCTTCAAAAAACTCACCCAGATGTAGTTCAGTAATCACATGCTATAGTTAATCATGGCACAATGACAGATCACCAAAATTCTCAGAAAAAAAAATGGGCCTGTGCTAAAAAGTGTGTACTGGCAAACAAATAACACAAACGCTACGCTCTATTACCGGCTGCTGTTGGAGAAATGAGCCCACGCTCCTCCCCTGAAAGCACAGCTGGACTTGTGAGGTTAGTCTTAACCAATCAGATGACCACCTGCAGATTTTTGTCAGGCATAAATTATCTTGTCAGTTTGGATTGCGGTCCCTGCGTGATTGCAGACAATGTGGAATTGATAAACCACATTAGATCAAAGTGTAAACATTCAAAACGAGAAATGCTAGAAAGGTTTGTCAATGACCAGGAGGGTCGGGAAAATTTTAATCTTTGGGTTCCGGAAAGTTAGATAACAAAGTCAGCAAAGAGTTGGATCAACCTAAACATTGGGCTCAAGAGACAAAACAGTTCGGCAAATAGATGAAGTATTACGTTTTATAAGGATAGTGACACTGGTCAGTCCCTGGCGAAGCTAGGCAAAAATTAATTTTTTTTTAGTGAAAGAAATCATGGAACCGAACTATCAAAACATACAAAACAAATTGCAGAGTATCAACTGTAACAGTGGAAACCATGCAGACCAACATGTCACCTTTGACAGATCTTGACATACATGACCAGTTTGCTAAACCACAGCCGAACGGTGCTACTCCACTCAAAAATCAAACTCTTCCATAGAATACAGTTTTCATTCATACAGCACTCTTCTGCAGCAGTGTGAAACGAAATGGGTTGGAAAAGAAATTTAAAAAAAAACGGAACAGCAAATATACAAATGTTTAGAGGCGTAGCTTGTTATCAGATAACATTTCCGGTGACCAGGAGCGCCGCAAGAATTAAATTATGAATTTATGTCACAGGCATGTGTGCCATGCTGCTTCTTCTCGGGGAAGGTAGACCAGACATGAGAGAGCGGTGGAAATCGAGCCTTCACAAACACGCGCCTGCACAAGCACTTTATCATGAGCCTCTGGTTTGGGTGATTGCGCAAGCACTCCCTGTGTTTGACATTAAATTTGCATTTACATCTTTTTTTTACGTGCCAAACCATGAAACCCTCCCTTTAATTGGGTATAATATTCTACTTACATCTAATTGGCTGACAATCTAAGCTCACAAAATCCAGAACTAGTCAGAGATTGTAATTCTCTAGTGCTGAACAAAAGAATTAACCTCAAACATTTGGTCTTTACGGGAAAATGTCAAATCTCAGCCTTGCCATAATTAATGACCTGGCCAGCACTCCAGCTTTACGGCAAGATCTTGTTGTGAGATTTCCTCATAAAGACCTCACTCTTGGTTTATAAGTAGTTATTAATGATCCTTGTCATTTGGCTTAATTAACTCTTACTGGGGGTTCTTTACTCTTCAAGGAGGTTCCTCCATTTGCCATCTGCGGAGGAGGTGAGATGTCAGGGGTGACTGGGTTAAACAACTGTCTGTGCTGAGTCTTGATGTCATCGGCTATTGACATGGTGTGCATCCCAGTGGACTCATATGGCATGGATGAAGCTGTGGACTGGGGACTGTAATCCATTGTGGACACTGAGGATTGGTGATCAAGAATTAAGGGATCATGTGCATTTCGTGCACCCCTCGACCGATATATCAGTCAACATGTCGACTGACACTTGACCGATGTATCCTTGACATATCGACAATGCTCGACTGATGTGTCGGCCGACATATTGACCGACACTCGGCCGATATATCGGCTGAGATAATCGACCAACATATGGGTCGAACATCAGTCGATATGTCGACCAACACTCGACCAATATGTCGGTCGATATGTCAACCGAGAGTGGTTGTCCGATTGTTGGCCAACATGTCGATCGATAGGCTACTGACATTCCGCCAATAATTCATTGCTACTTGTGTACTGGGTGAGTGTAGTTTGCGTAGCGCACTAATCCCTACCGCAGGCAAGGAAATGTAACAATAAAAAAACAGCAAAAGATTCCATGCAATGCATGGGCAAATTCAAGATTTACTTGTCTTTCACCAGTTCTATTCCAGCACCTTGTTATCCTTCATCATCTTATCCTCTTTCCTGTTAACTATATTTTGTGTATTTTGCAGTATTTCACTTGTGTGCCTTGCTTGAAAACAACTGAGTTAGCGGCACATGATCCGAACATAAAGGCATTGATCAGAAATTTTTCAGGGTGATGTATAACTTATACATCTGACACTGACAGTCTAAGCTTTTGACTTATATTATGAGACAGTCGACTGATATTACTACCGACAGTCGACCGATATTACCACTGACAGTTGACCGATATTCTGCCGACAATTAATGGCCAACGTATCAGCTGAGTGTTGGCCGCTATATCAACTGAGATATCTGCCGACAGTCAGTCGATATGTCGACCATCACTCAGCCGTCATGTCTCAGTTGATATATTGGTCAATATGTCAACCGACATATCTCGGTTGTTATATCGGTCAGTGTCAGTTGATATGTCGACCGACATATCAGTTGAGTGTCAGTTGATATGCCGACCGATACATCAGTCGGGTGTCAGTCGATATGTCGACGATATATCGGTCGAGGGGTGCACGAAATACACATGATCCAAATTAAGTTCCTAAAACTATCTGAGAGAAACTAAATTTATAGTATACCACAAACCATACCAATTCGTTCTGCTTTTAAATTCATAATTAGCAGAGTTAAAATGCTGCAAAGATTCAATGTAATATTCATCTCCACTACAATGTAAACATATCTGACAAGGAATGACACTTAGTAGATTACAGATCCCACATTCAAAGAGAGAAAAATTTAACATTAACAGAAAGAAAAAACTGTTTAAGAGAAAACTGGTCCATGGACCAATAAACTTGGAGTTTAGAAACCTTAATACTGATCGTGAACAGTCAGACAAGCAAATGTAGAAATTCTGCAGTCTAGGGTTGCGCTGCTGACTGAGTGAGCACTGAATATTATACCTTTGTACAGTGTGAGCTCAGGGGATGAAAAGATCAGATCAGGTCAGTATACAGGTACTGAGTTCACTTCACATTCATTAACAACATAATGATGTTAAGACTTCAAAACGAAGGTATTTTTGGTTTGCATGAGATATACAGTATCTCCGAAGAGCTCGCGAGATGAAAGAAGACTCATGCCCAATACAGATTAATGACTCTTAAAAACGAACTAAATGGACAAAATAAACTCCTTACCTAACTCAAGAGCACCGGAATGAGATCCACGCACTCTAAGGAAGTAAAAAGGTGAAAAAAAGGGTTGAAAACAAATTACAAAGATCTCGGTGAGCTTACTCCGACCGTTGTGAAAGCCAAACAAACAGAACAAATAAAATACACTAGCACCAGTCCCCTGAATGACGCGGCTAAAGAGACCCTACGGGTGTGGAGTGAGTGAAAGAGAGATTCCAGGAATGAAAAATTTTATATTCCGCACAACAGTGGTTTCATGAAGGATTTTTATAGAAAAAATAGCATTATAACTGTAAGAAGCCCATGAAAGCGCTTCGGGTTGTAATATCGCCACCAGACCAAAAAATAAAATTACTTTCTCTCCCTTCTCCCCTTGAAATATTTTGTTCCAGGCAATGGCGGGAAGTTCCAAGGCCCTGCGAAAAATGTAGAATTGTAGCGAATTTTATAGATCCTAGTAAAATGGAGCCTGTTGATACGAAACCCACAGAACACGAATATGAAACCCAGTTCTTCGGATTTACACCAGAATCCTTCGTAGATGGAGGTTAGTTCTTATTTCTTTCGGCTCGCCTGAAGCCATAAGAATCAAGGCTCAAAATTTTGAAGTGACGCTATGCTAAGC